>JAHREE010000131.1:11410471-11458572 GCA_033628505.1 Tringa tobata
AAAAAAAAGGAAAAGCAGGATGAAGACTACCCTTTCTGTGTTACTGAGGTAAAACTTATGGGACATACGGAGAGGATTATTCTAAAAGAAGATATGTCACTTTCCATAAACTATAAGTGCATGTGTTTTGTCACTTCATATGCTATTATGACATTCTTGAGGAGAAGGAATATATTGTTTAAAAATACTAGGTTCCCAAGAGGATGTTGTATATTCCTGTGCTGTACCTATATTCCTGTGCATCACTTGTCTGTTCTTCTACGGGGACAAATATCCCACAACTAAAAGCAGTCAGCAGCAATCAGAAAAAGTATAGGATTGTTCTTGCCATGAAACTAATTGCAAGTGTAGAAGGAACAGTAATCACTATCAGAGATGCAAACATACCACATTCTTCTGTGTGGCTGACTCAGTGGGGTGCCTGAAATCAGAAAGCAAATCAGATCTTTGGGTACCAGTTGGTTTTTCATAGACAGAGGCAGTCACCTGCAATCGTTCTGCAGCAGTGACAGTCTGTGGGGCCATAGCACTACCAGGCAGGAAGGCAAAGACTGCTGTCACGTCTTAGCTCCTTCTAAGTAGTCCAGGACTACTTGGGGACCTCAGTCCTGGGGAGCTCAGGACCTTTTGCTCTATCCTCTTTTGTCACTGTCTCTGCTTCTGGTCATATCCTTGTTCATACACACAACTCCAAAAACAAAACAAAACAAAACAAAAAAAAAAAAACCAACAACACAACCCAAAACAGGCTTAGTCAATGTATATTTATATTCAACCTTTTATGAAACTCTGCTATCCACATTGCTCAACATCTGAAATAAGCTTGTGCTTCAGATGGTGCCTCCTATTGTTTCAGATATCCTACTCCAAAAGGGGCTTAATTGCTTCTTCTGTTTATTTGAATAAAAAGTAGCATCCCATCTGCATACCAGATGCAACAGGACTGAACCCAACTTTTCAACAGTATTTTAAATGAAGTGCTCATTTGCTGGTAGCTGACAGCCTGTAGCAGCAAACTCAAGTTCTGGGAAGATAAATGAAATAACTCAATTGCGCTCCCCCCTCCCTTACACTTTGCAAAAGTGCACACAAAAGAGAGAAAAGTTAGCTCGATCCATCCTCAAAATGAATGCAAATTCAAGATCTAATTAAGTGCATCGGTTTCCTGGTGTGGGTGTTTCCTTTGTGTTCTTAGCTTGATTCTGAGCAAAACAACATTTTTAAAAAGTCATTGGAACCCCAGAGGTTTGCTTTCCCCGTAAGTCATTTCAGAATAACTGTTCTTATGAAAGTTGTCTGTCTTTCCTTCTATATTTTTGTGCATAGACTGCATCATTGTACAGACTGGCCAGTAAATATTGTCTTTTGGCAGTAAATCTGTGCGGGAGAAAACGTCTCCCTCCTGCAACTTGATCATAAAGAAGTATGCTTTTTCTGCCTCACCGTATAATCAAAATCTTTCAACGTTTTTATCAGGTACATTAGAGCAATGTACCTAGTCACCTTGGCAGACAAGGCTTTTCCCTGTGAAAAATTCAAATCTAACAGACATAGCCTAGGAAGAGTACATCTATTTTAGTCTTATCTACCCAAGCCAAAAGCTACAACAGGGCTCTATTGTAGCAACTGACACTGATCTAGCAGCTAAAACCCAGAACTTTCCAAATAAAAATTTTAATAAAAGCCAGCAGGTTATGATGACACTTTCAATTTTGGTGGACAAGTATTTTCTAAGGAAAATCTCTTTTTAATGCATTCTGTTTGGGGTTTCATGTCTGTTGCAGTTCAAACTGCAACAAAGTTACTTGCTATGAAACCAAACTTACAGTATATACTCAGAAATGTGGGGGTTTCTTTCCATGAAAGTAGTCACACTGATGGCTATAAATAAACAGAAGCTGACCTGTTCCTTCCAAACAAGAGAAAAAAAATAATAAAAACCACACTGTCTCAGCAGATGGAGTTGAGTCCCATTTAGAATCTTATTTCAGGACATAATTAGAACAAATAACATTAGTAAATGCTTTGTTAAGCAATTTCTGTTTTAATAACCTAACCAGACCAGTGTCTTCTATAAGGCATGGAAAGTAAAATTTTTTTAGTAGTCCAGGCTACTAAACAGAACTACACTGAGAAATCTTTTTACGCTTTGTCAACAAAACAGAATTCAAAATAAAAAGAAATATAAATAAGACATCTTAAACACTCATGACAAATACAGTAAGCCAAAAATCACCTCAGTCCCACCACACAGGTAAGTTTACCCCAATCCTGCATTAGTTCTACTAGGTAGACTTTGCAGGGTTTGTACATACTTCCTAAACACAAGTCATGCTACTGAGGTGACATGAATCCCAGTAATCATAATTAACTCTCTAATTAGAAACTGGAGAGGGGACCATTTTTTGCAGAAGAATTCTGCTCCAGTCAGGAACATTTAGGGACACCTCTGTTTTCCATAACACACCACCTTATTTATATTTCTAACATTTCTGGCTATAATCTCCTTGCCAATAGGAATTCCTCAAGCCATGGGAATCTAGAGTGCTCTAGACAGAAGCTGTACAGAGAAAAGAGTCTATTTTAGTCTGTGGCTTTCAATTTGCATCTATTTCCTCAAAATGGTGTTTAACTCCTGTAACACTGCATCAATTAGCCTAAAGGATTAACTTAACACGTTTCCTCAGTTTAGCACAACATCCTGCTGCTGGAGATACTGCACACTTTTTGACAGAGCTTCTTCACTGGGAAACATCAGATTATTAAAGGTGGAACTTTGACTGGGGTGGAAAACAAAGAAAAGACAGTGCCACTTACATTACACTTTCAGTTTCTTAAAGAAAGAGCAGGAGAGAGGAATGAGTCAGATGAAGATGCACGCAAAGCAATTTAGGGGCCTAAGTTGTTCACAAAGTCCCCATCCCCTGGCCCCCTTACAATCACAGGGAAGAGACATATTCTTAAATTTGGTTATTCCAAAATCCACAGCCCCCACAAGGTACAGTTACTTAAACTCATATTATCTGTCTGCAGTTCAAGGCTGCGAATATCCACGGGATAGTCCCTGGAGTCGCAGCCAAGAATTACACCCTGCTCTCCCAGATCCCTGGAAAACACTGAACACCGTAACCATTGCCAAATCTTCTATTCTAACAGGACAAAAGAAAATAAGGATACGCAGAAAATTCTCATCCTAATGAGAGGTCAGCGCCCTGCCTAGATTTGACAATCTAAAGTTTGCAAAGCTCTGGAAACTTTCCAGCTTCTGGGTAGGTGCTTTTCAGTAACAGAGATCCAACACGAACACATAGGACATTGCTCTTGCCTGACATACTAAGGACTGTCTGAAACTTGCTTCAGACAGTTCAGATCACAGATGATCTTTGTCATCTGTGCATTACTATAGCACATTTCAGAGTTTTGGTTTTAATTTTATTGAAACAAGTTCCCTCCACTCCTGTCCTGAAGGATGCTAAAAGCAGCAGGAAGGTAGGATATTCAGGCTAGCACTGACTCTGCCTTACCGAAGCCAGACAGACACTCTTTAGTAAGTGCTCATAATGATGTGTGAGGAGGACCTAATCACTGTTTCTTGATGCAATGTTCTTTCTCCTCTTCCCATTCAAATTAAGGCTCCTTCCCCAAACAGCAGGGGCAGTTCCTCACCGGTTTTAAAATGCGAACATTACCAAGTCCACAGAGGGGCAAAACACTTGGAAAAGGAGGCAGACAGAGATTAGATCCTTCACCTGTATGGAAATTAAGGAACAGCCTTGCAACATGAAGCAACATCTGCTGGGTGAACTATTTATTTTTGCCGTCTAACAACATTAGATCTGTCCGTGCAGGCACAGAACCCCTCTCGTCGTCATGATCAGATTGCACCGCAGTTAGACCCACGCTAGAAAAACAGTTGTTAATTAGATTAAAGAGAACACATGGAGTCAGAGTATGTGGTGCGCTCATTCATCACTTGGACTCATGGAGAAAGGTGCTCTGAGCTGTTATAAAACATGTTGCAAACCGGTGATTAACTCCCATGTCAGAACCTTGACAGATGCTTTCTGAGCACCTGATCCTGGGGCAGCAGCAATCATCTGTTAGAGCTTCAAATCCTGTCCTGAGCCTCCCTCAGAAGACCTACTAAAATATTAATTTCTCGAATACAGAGATTTTTTTTTTTCTTTTTTTGAAACAAACTGTAAATCTGCAGGCAGCAGTACAGGTTACTGCTTTGTTTGCCTGCAGTGTTCAGCAGGGCTCTGCAAGCTTCATTAACTGTTTTGAATAGTTATATTTCGATGTCTGATTGCATATTCAGAATACCTAATGGCTGCAAAGTAATTTTTCACTGTAATGCTAGATTTATGAAGAACTCAATCACCACCTAGATGGGATGTCTTATGCACATAGAGAAGAGAACGGATTTGCAATTTTATTCAAGAAGTGTTAACACAGAAACTACAAAAAAATTAGCAAGCCCTAAACTAGAGAAATTAGTCAGCAAACAAATACCAGGGACATTGAAGACATTGCACTTCCATATGACTTTATCACCTTGTAAATCTCATTTTGCAGTGCCAGGACAGAGGAAGCTTGTGGCTTGCTTTTGTACAACAGCTCCAATACTTCCTTGTTAAGGCTCCATCATTTTGAATACAATTAGAGAAGAAGAGAAACAGACCCAGCAGCTCCACTAATTCTTCTCCCCCTTCTGGGTGCTCAGAAGTAATTTGCCTTTTATTTGCCTTTTCCCCCTTGATGCTGGCCTCGAAGATGACCCTCCCGACCCTCCACGCAATTCCTGTGTGCCACGTTGAGCAAGCCCGGCGGCAGAGCAGTGAGCAGAAATGCTCCAGCCCATTTTTCTCAGAAACACTCCACCAGACAGAGGGCTACCGAATCATTTATCAGCTTGCCTCTTTCCGTTTGCTCTCCTTAATGTCTTTAGTAGAGAGCTTGCGATACTGCACATCAAGTGATTTATTTTCTGTAATTGTTTCTGATACAAGTCCCCCAAACATTGCATCCTAATTAGAATACAATTACACCATGGCAAATGACAGCTAAATGTGGCCTGTTATTATTAACAATAAACATAAGCAAGCAAGCTTTTCTGAAGATAAAAATCAAATGGTATACGGAATCAGGAATGAAGGATAATTCACCTAGTAGCTGGAACGCTTACAAAATCTAATGGGATTTATCTAAATAATCCCAGAATGTGTTGCACTTACAAATCACAGTAAAAAGGCAACACTCGGGTATGATTTTAAAATTAAAAAATTTCACACAATAATAAAATATCAGTATTTGAATTCTGAGCAACTGAGGGACACAATAAAAGAAAAGGCTCATGGCTTCACCAGCAAGTCAGTTCTCAGGATAGCTCTAATGCACAGTTCTATATGTGGTTTACTTTCTTAAACATATGTAGGTGCCAAAGATTAAACAAACTTCTCTGTGCGTAAGTATTTTAAAATTTTAAGATTTCAGTTTATGTTATTACACTTCCTTTTTGCAGCCCAGTATAATTATACCAATCTGCAGAAGAACTTTAAAATCCAACTGAATAAACATATGTGCAATGCACCATTAGAGTACACTCCGTCACATAATAGCATAATGCAGTTTTTGAAATGGATCTGTAGAAAGGATTCATTAAGATAAAGTCCCAGCATCCCACCTGAGGCCAATAAAAATTCTGTGCAAACCTCTTCAAATTAAATTTTCTTCTTGAACATATCCTGTCTAATTATGTTTAGTATTATCCTCCTTAAGGAATTCTGATTCATCAGTGCTATTAAAGGAGGGAAAAGGAAAACCAGATGCTGTGGACCGGATACCCAGCTGGTAAGAAATCAGTATAGTTTCACAGAAGCCAAAAGAGCTACAGTGATTTATATCAGCTACGGGTTTGGTATATACATAGGAACACACATGTGGACAGATGTACAGAGAATTATATAAATATCTGAAGTTACACCAGCATAAATGTAAGTCTGTGGAGTTACACCACCAGAGAATTTGACCCAAAAGCTCTAATAAGCCGAAGTTTATAAAAGAGCCACAGCTGTGTTGAGATTTCTTGTCTTTCACTCTCTAGAACTGAAAATAAATGTAAGAAGCAGAAGTGTTCTAATTAGACATTTGGCTTTAAAAATCAGGAAGATAGCCAGCTAATGTCTAGGCACTTTTTTGTTCTTGGGAGTTAGACTAACAAAGATACCATAATTACAATCATACTACATACAGCTGAAGTGCACCGCATATACTGGTAAACCAAGTTGAGGAATTGAATTTGATTCCAGCTAAGTTGTTTCAATTTTAGTCTTTAATGAATACCCTTTTTTTTTTTCTTTATTGTAATCCATACAGTAAGTACAAATTTAGACTGAGACTTCCAAATGCATCTAACTAAGCTGCAAGCTGAACACGAAATTTCTGGGCAGGGCTCTGGGTTCTTCTATTCCACTGAAATTCATACGTTATCACCCATCTGCAGCCACACAGCTGGACACACCACCGACCAAAAACGTAGCGCTCAGGACTCTTACCGGCTGTCCCAGTTGCCATGAGCCAAGCCAGTCAACCCAAGATCTTGCTACACCTTTTTTGCTCTCCCTCACCCCCCCATCTGCAACCCTAACACTTCTGCATCCCACCCCACCTCCCCATTTACGAGACCCTGCTAACTTCAGGCTGGAAGAGAAGAGCGAAGAGAACATATGGCCAGAAGGCACCCACCTTCATTGCCTTTACCAAAGAACAGTATATGTTAAGGTGTAGTACAAGACCTACTTTACACCACTTCTCCCTCTCCAGCACCTATTCTGTGTCCTGAAGTGGGCATTATCCTTCCCCAGACCTTGGATTTGGGACTGCAGCCAGCCTTCTGAAAGCTGAACGGATCCTCCTCAGGAAATACGCTTGGCTACCATAGCCTGAGCCCTGCTCTGTTAGACAGAGGACACCTTAAAAGAAAAGAGAAGTGGAGCAGGGTTGCTTTCCTCTTTCAGATTACAGGTTATTTTATCCAGCAGCACAACACACACATGGGAGGCAGCACACCCAGGTTTTCCTGGAGAGAAAGCAATTGCTTGTCCCACCGCTGGCAGCTGCATCCTGCCTCCATCCTGCCTGCTGAAGGTGCCCCACGTTGTGCAGAGCACTTGGAGGCTCTCTAGCACGGAGAGAGACAGCCCCCCTAGCAGGCACAACCACCTTGCTCGGAGGGACAGGGCTACCCTCCAATTCCTCTGGCAGGGAGGGGTTTCCTTGCAGGAATCGATCCTTGAGTGAAAGAGCTAATTAAGCCTCAAGGCAAGGACTCCAGGCTGCTGAAATCTTTCACACATAGAAGCACCTAACAGCAGGGACGGTCCATTTCACTGGACTGTTTACAGCAATAATTAGGCCATTTCTTATGAGAGATACAGATTTGAGCCCCTGCTGCATAAGTGACAAATCCCCAGCTCCCCTCTTCTGGACGCGTGCTCTAAACACTGATTTATTAGATAAGAAGAGAAGGCAGCAGTACCAACTCCTCCACATCAGGGTTTAAAAACAAGACAGGTACTGTCTTGGCATCTGACCAAATGTTTGATGCAGTAGAAGCACCCAGAAAATGCTCATTACACCAAGCTCCTCTCACAAAACAGCCAATTTTGTGGATTCCTGCAGGGTGCAATCCTAAATGATGTTTATGTCTACCAAGAGCAAACAACTTCTGTGGTTATTCAGAAGCAGAACGTAATGCGCCTCAAATCTTTGCTGACACAATCTGCCTTCTGATCTAGGTCATTATGGAGTTAGTTGGCAGCTGAGTAGTTTTGAGGCTTTGTCTTCAGGTGCCTAACCCCACCCTGACTCCAACAGCTTTCTGACTTCTGGTTTTACCTTTTATACTATGCATTCCCACATACTGTTATTTTGTAGCTCTATCTCATATGTGCAATAGAAATTTTAGCCCATAAATTACTTCACATTCATATCCAAATTCTCTTCAAGACCTTTCAAGAGCTTCTAATTACTCTGCAGATAGCTTTTAACCTCCAATGTACTTACAATTATTATTAACGTATAAATAATTTGGAAAGAAAGCCCCAGAGTAAGTGGTGCTGGCTTTTCCAAAGGTATAATTTTACTTGGAGGTAGGAATTAGAATGATTTGATAAGTGCATTAAAACATAACTGTAACTCATTTCCTTGGCTCTGGAGATGTTCCTGTAGCTACTACTAAAACTATCAACAGGTCAGTTGACATACTTATATAACCTATAGTTATTCTTGCATGATAATTTAGGTTCACTCTCAGTAGCAAAAGCATTTGGTTGCGTGGTAGGATGTGATTTGGTATTTAAGTTCACTATATAAATATTCAAGAAAAATACATCTCCAAATACAAATGTAATTTCCTGAAATAATGCCTACAGGGAAGATGCATTAATGGCTTGTTCCATACCATACCATCAATTACATTGATTGAGGTATTTACTGATGTGAACAAAAACATATTAGGTCTTTCCCACTAGTTCCCTCATCCCTAAAAAGGAAGTTCAGCAATAACTATGTCCTGTGCTCATGCTGAAAGACAGCACGTCTCTGAAAGATAACAGCAGCAGTATTAGTGGACATTAAAGTTGAGGTGTTTCTAGGGTATTTTAGAGGAAGATAATATTGCTATGCCTTCAAAGGGAATGCACACAGCAGCATTTATTTGGGACAAAAAGCAATTATTCCACCTCTTCGTTTTCCTTCACCCTTACCATTTTCTCACCAGATTGGTAAACTGTCTCCAAAGGGACCTGCCCTCTTTTTCTCTAGTGCCCTGCAGTGACTGACTTTGAGCAATGCCCAGCAGTGACTGACTTTGAGCAATTAAAGGTTTTTGGACCAGATGGTCTTTTCTTACCACTGCCCCCATAGCTGTGGGGCTCCTGAAACAGGACACCCATGGCACAGCACCCGTGCAGTTGATGCCTCACATCCCCCTGGCAGAGAAGATTTCATTTAAGATTTTTCTCCAGAACAGCTTGTACAACAAATAGCTTTTAGCATATACAATTTGCAAAGTTGCCAGTTTATCATGAATAGAGCTATTTGTAGTCTAGTCATATCATAAAATCTTGTTAAAAGAAACAACACAAAGAGACTGCTCACTTTTCAGTTATGGTGCTTTTGAATTAATTTGAATCCAGATTGCCTCATGAGTATTGTTTGTTCCAATATGAAACAGTTTATGGTGATAAATTGCAGCAGCATCACTTGAGAGCTGCCTGGTACAGTATACTACGGCAGAAGTTGAGTCAGCTTTCATACCGAGGAGCGAGAGCGCACACAGATTTTGTGGTTTGGAGGATAGTTAACTGAGAAAGTCAGTGAAACCAGAGTATTTTATGGCACACAGAGGTGTTGGGTAATGTTAGGGCTTGTAGGGGTGAAACCAACCAAAGCAAATAGTGAAAATCTAGTAACCTGCCTCTCATCTGAGCCCTCTTGACACCCTCAGGCAGGTGTTTACTTCTGAGTGTTGAATAATGATCTACAAAGACTGACAGCGGGTCGCGCTAGCTGTACGTTCAGTGCTGAGCGTATGAATTCATCATCTAGTTCTAAATTTACTGTTGCAGCAGATGTTAGAGTCAAATCTCATTAATTTCATTAATCGGCAGAATAATGACAAAACATTTCAGCACCCTCTCAATCATAACCTTAATTAAGAATAAGCAGGGTATGTTGTGTGACGTATCACCGTGTGAACGCGTGCTCTCGTGTGAACACTCAAGGGCCCGATTCAGACAGGGAGAGCAAGCATTTGCCAGTCTCATCAAAATCATCAGGGGGTTCAAGAAGTCCTGACTCTTCCATCAGACCAGTGTGTGATTGAATAACTTACAAGATTTTCTGTTCCACTGAGAGGAAGAGGCAGCAGTTCTCTAGCTCAGCCGACAGACTGGTGTCTATAGCCTTATGACAAGGATTTAAGGTCTTGCCCGGCACTGCTAGACCCTGTCATAGGGCAGGAGAATCACAGCTGTTACCTAACACTTAAAATATTTTTTTCACATTTAATGAAATTAATGAATTTGATGAAGGCACTAGGCCAAATTAATCTCTAGTGCCCTTCCATCAAACACAACTGAGTTAAACAGGGATTAATTGAGGCCCATGCAATTACCTCTTAATTAACCCTGAAGGGTTGGGATTAACCCCGCTGTTCAGGGTTAGAGACGAGCGTGTTTGTCATGGGAACTCCCATACCATTGGCATTACAAAGTTAACATTGACCAAAACGTCTGTGCCAAAACGCATCCGAGAGAACGAAGCAGATTGCTCTTGCCCCCACGCCCCCCAGCCTTTTGCAGGGCTGCTTCCATTAGAAGGAGAAATCAGGGGTGGAACCAAGAATGCCTTTCCCGCAATCTCATTTATTAACATAAAGCCCTGAATACATGCACAGCGGGAAGGCAGACAGCAGGAAACAGTCCCTTTCCTTCCACTTCCAAGCACCTTTTCAAACACTGTCCTACTCAAAAATCTTGCTCTGGGCTTTTCTTAAAGATTGTGGCAATGTTTTACTCCTGGGCCTGGTTTCCTAACTGCATTCGCTCTCTGTTTTTCCAAGTAAGTTTACATTGCAATCTGGGGGCGTAAGCAGAGGAGTCTGAGACAGCAAGGATAACAACAGCAGAAACGGCATTCAGCAGACCCTCGCCTACATCTCTACCTGCCAGCAGCAGTTACTATGTGCAAAGATCAAAATCGCTCTAATTGCTGCCATGCAACTTCATCTTGGGCATCTGCAGAGACTCCAACACACATGCACATTTCTATCGCTCCTCTGTCCTCCAATATGCACAGATAAAATGAAGTTGTTCCTTCACCCATTTGATTTGCATTCAGGGACTCAAGAAACAGCCTTCGACCTTACAAGGCCATTTGCCAGCTTGTTTTACACACAGTCTGATTGTCAAGTACCATCTGGCTTTCTCTTGGGTTGTTGATCATGATAATGGAAAGCATTTGATTGTCCGTCGTTTGATCTGAATGAAAGCAGGTGTAGCAAAAAGTTTCAATAAAGCAATACCACTGGCCAGTCTTCAGCATAACCCTGTACATGGATTGCAACAGGGTGCTGTATGTGTCACTCTTACACGCTTCATATTAAATATGATTCTAGAAGCGGGTTACTAAAAGCATTTAATGAACCAGAAATTGAAAGGAAGGCTAAACAAGCATGCATCTTGGCTGTCCTGCAGTTTGGTACTGTGAGGCTCTGAAAATGAAGAAAAATCCAGCATATTGTCCATGTGAAGAAGAAATAGAAAAAGTGTAGCTCTCACTCTGCTCTTCTGTGGAGATGTCATCTTGAAACAATAGAAAAGCAGACTCTGGGGCTTAAATGCATCTTCTTATAGATCCAAGACTGAGACGTCAAAAAACAACTGAGTGTTTCTGCAAGAGCTTATCCAGCCATCAGCTCTTTAACCAAATACCGCTCCCTTTCAAACTAGCAAACACAGACTGAAATAATCTAGTATATTTGTGTGAGAAGACCCAATGTGACCACTGATGTTTCTTTAACACTGAGCCAGAGGAACATCTCTCCCTCACACAGAGCTGTTGCTTTACACTTGTATTTAAACCAAGAAGCTATCCAGGAAAACTGAACTGTGCTAAGCCACACGAAAGCAGGCCAAGAAAAATCTCGGTAAGGATTTGACTCAACAGACAAGGGGAAGGAAGCAGGAGAAAAAACAATCCTTTTAGGCTGCCCTCTCTTTACTTCAACTTTTAAAGTTATAGCAATATCAAGTTAACATATTTCCATCTTTTCCCAGGAGGAAGGCGAGTAGCTAGAGCCTGCCTGCCTCTTGTTAAATTACAACTCTCAACACACTGGAGCACAGTTTAGCTCAAAGGTTTGCTACAGCATCCTGTAACAGTTGGTGAAATTGCTCAATTTAGAGTTCTCACTGACCCAGATTCAACACTAGTTTAAGAGTAACAATTTGAACTCTAATTGCTAGATACATTAACACCTATAGAAAATGAATATAACTTGACAAAACCCTTCAGTACAGCTGAACTGTTACCAGCATGTAAAGGATACCAAGAATACATTATCATGTTGACTCTGGGTCAGAAATAGACTCATTTCAGGCTTCAATGGAAATAGTTTTGCGTTATAGAAAGCCATATGATTAAAATGCACTACACAACTCATCATCTTAGAGATCTGTGCGTACATGAAGACTGGAATATGCAATAAGGTTTTTTCTCAACGTCTTTAACCATCCATGGTAATTACTGGCATGTGATAATTCCAAACCATACTGACAAATGTTCAAAAAAAATTTCACTCATCATGAATGCAAAACATCACACAGAAAATTATAAAGTGTATTTTGCATTTGCTTACAGAAGCAACTTATAAACCATATCCATACAAGCAGTAAATAAATATCCTCTTTAGCCAACGCAAATTTTGTACCTCCTACCCACAAGTCAATGCTAGAATTTTTGCTGACAAAACCAATGAAAATTATACATCCACCAGCAGGGAGCTGAAAATTTGCAGTGTGTTATTAGTACAATGCCTTACTAGCTGCAGTGTCTTATATTGCAAAAGCGTTGATAATGAAGCTCTTATATTTTCTATTTTAGACTAAGAAACAAAGTGAAAAAAAGAACTGGAGATTTTTTTTTCCCAACTGGCAGGGTCAGGAGGGGGCAACACAGATATATATATATGTATATACATATACGCACAGGCAAGCTTCCTATCCTTGATTCAGTGGACCCTTCACTGTTTATTCTCTGAAACTACTTTTGGAAGGAAGTAATTGATTCCCTTCACTGAGGAATTTAAAGATGTAGGTGAAAGGCCAATGATCCTTGTGCTGTTGAAATATTTTACTAGGTTTGTACATGCCTCTTTGGTGCTTATATGTTCTTTTTAAAAAAAACCAAACCCTGCTCATCCTGGCCAAGCATGAATTATACAGACAACAAGTGAAAAACCTTTACATTGTTCCTAGCCTTCCTTTGGCAATAAGGTCTCAGCCCTTTCTAAGCCCTCTACATAGGTCTACAGGTCTCTGACAATTCATTCATCCCTTCCTGCAAAAGATATTAAAGAAACGGAACCACACATTAAAAAAAAAAAAAGTGCAAAAAAATAATGAGCATATGTAATTTCCTGAATGAAATTTCCCATTTTTCCCCACAAATCCCATTTCTACGACAGTTCCACAAGGAGCCAGGGATGGAGTCAGTCTTTAGATCTAGAACTTGTCAGGTTACTTGACTGTCAGATGGACACACTGGGACTCCTTCACCCAAGAAGCAGAGAAAGCTTTGCAATAATGCAGACAAATTACTTCCTAGAAGTTCTGATTTATGCTGGAAGGCAAGGAAAGCTTGATGAGGAACACTTAAATACTGTTTACCATATTGGAATTGTAGTAAGGGAAAAAAAATAGAAGAAAAAGATCTAAGCAATCATATATGAACTGTTGAACTGGATCAGGCCACCAGTTTATCTAGTTTGGCAACCCACCTTTCCCAGGCTGTACTGGTCAAGAAGGGCATTCTGACAAAGAGAAAATAATAGATGCTTACAGAGTGAAAGGGATGCTACAAACAGAAGTCAAATGGAAAATAATTACTTTTGAAGCAGAGCTACATGGTCTTATAAAAATGAAAGTGTCAGACTGGAGCAGGTGTATGAGAGGGGGAAAATCCACTATATTCCAAAATCAAATAGACTAGAAGTCACAAAAGCACTCCTTTTTCCTGAAATAGTTGTCTTTGTATATTATAAGCAGCTGAATGTAACTACCTCATGAAGTAAATATCTTCCTTATATGTGCATCTGTTGGTGATTTGTCCTGCGGTCAGTTCAGATCAGGGATAAGAATTAAACCATTTCTTAGGAAAGTAGCAGTCTATAACATTGCTTTTGGCCTCCTCAGGAGAAGCAAATGGGGAAAGGTGCGAGGGAGTATGACATGGTTTTAGTTCATATACAATATAAATCATGGCTAATGGGACACAGAATGACACCCTGGCCTGGAGCCCTCACGCCATGATACATCATTACAAACACAAAATGGAGCAGAGATAACAGCCAGGAGTGTTATCCCAACACCAGAATCCCCTCGTGAATAAGGAATTCCTGAAAAAGAGAAACAGGTTGCAGAGATGACAAACCAAAACTGGGTTTCACACATTATCACTGAGGGTCCCGAGTTGGGGCATAGCAAGGGGAAGGCAGGAGAGCACTTCTCATCCAGTAGCCACCTTCCAAAAAACAAGGGGATCCACTCCGGATTGATTGCTAGGCCATTTTGAAACAAGCATCAAGATTTGTTTGCAAATTATATGTTCTCTATAATACATTAAGAAGTACTAACTCCCTAATTGCTGCCATGATCCTTTCAACACGTGAACCTTTTTCTCCCACTTGAGCCAGCCCTTTCTATTGCATCGTTACCCTATTAGCCATTCAATGAAGATTGCACACTGGGTGCCTAGAGCAGAAATATGGACAGAGAATTTAACAGTGAGTTTATCATGCTGCATAAGTAGATGCCATGCTCACACCAACAGTCAAATCAGGGACCTCAGGACCAATCCTCCGTTTCCTTTCACCAACCTAGATAAAGGTAGCTATGAGAAATGCATAGCTATGCTATTACACCCCAGGCAGAAGCATTAGGGGAGACAGTCTCATGGGGAAAGCAGACAGGTTTCTTTTTTTCCCCCTACAGGGATGGTGCATTAGCAATTACTTTTTTCTAAACTGTTCCATGAGCAAAACTTTCCTGCAATTTTCAGTTACCCTGCCATCCTGTTTGCCCACAATGACCATGTAATTACCAGCAACTGAATCACCATCGTGCTGTAACATGGGCACTCGATAAGGAGATGTATGTAATACTAGCAGTTTTAAAAGAAAATTGAGGAAGAAATTCAGAATAAATGGTGTGTGGAGGGAGCTAGCAGCACTGAGGTAGGAAACCAACTTAATCATGTAAAACCTGTATTCACTTATTAACCTTCCCATTTGAGTTAATGTGGCAAAAACATACAGCCAACATCACTCAAACTAAAATGTAAAAATTACACAGCTCTGAAATAATAAAAATAATAAAGCAAGAGGCATAAAATGCCATAACCAGAGGCTTTGGATTATACTTTATTTTTATTGTTACTAAGCACAACCTGTTTGCAAAATGATTGTACATTTCTCGTACCCGAAACGTTAGTAAATGCACTGACCATAAGAGAACAGAGTAGCTTTTAAAAACCCTGTCCTGTAGTTTCAGCCAAAAAATGCCTAATAAAACTTCAAATATTTTACATGGTCTTTGCAACTCAGCTGAGAGGCAGATGTGCTGGATAGGTCAGGAGAGTGTCCATCCAGTCTCACCATCCTGAAACTTTCCCACCGGTTTGGTCACTACAGAAGTAAAACCAAGGGCCAAAAGCTGTGCTGCTACCAACTACAGTCTGAAAGCAAGTGGTGGCTCCAAGGAAAATTCCAAGCAGCACAGTCCACGTTGGGCAATCTTGGGGAACACCTACTTGACTGACACACACATCCAAAAAGCCAAGGGCAGAGAAATCACTTTACCTTCACAGCCTTAATGGGTCTCAGCGTGAGGACACTGAGCCGCTTAGTCCTAGTCTGGACTGAGATAATTCATGGCATTCAGAGAGGAACAACTCTGTGCTTCAGAGATGCCTCTGTAAATCAAAATGAAATAAGCCAAAAGTACCTACACAACTGAGCAGAAGCTGAGTAGGGGCTGTTAGAAACACTGTTTCTGGATTCAGACGCCTCACACCTAGGAATGTTTTTCCAGAGATCAACATCACATAGAAAAGTGCATGTAGCATCAAACTACTTCAATAATCCTCTAGTTCTGCCCTTGGTCAGGGCAACAGCAAGTTTTCCTGCTCCAGGCCAGGCAGCTCGTTATTGCCAGGTGACAGAAAGCAAGCCTGACCCCAGCTCTGCCAATTATTGAATTACTACATCTTTGTCCATCTCTTTTGTTGGCTGCTGAAAGTTGGTACAAGTCTTCTAACTTTAGTCATGTGCTATGGAGCCATGTAAATTCATGCAAAATCTGATCTGTGGGCCGTGCTGGTTGAATCAAAAGAAACACAGCTACTGAGGAAAACAAAGTCCTGTGTGATAAACATTGGCCCTTTGATCCTCTGGTTTCTATAATGGTTGGAAATTAGGGTGGGCTGTCTGGATTTGAGCTAAACATATTAAAGGATCTGTTAAATCTTTCCGTTACTGCCTAAGAATATCCTTACAAGCCTACTGGGTCTATTAAGTATAAGTGGAAAAGATTGGCTGTACATGCATTTAATGCCTGTCTTGAGCTGCTGTGTGCTGGTGGTAACTGTGTGGGTAACCGCAGAAGAGAAAGCATGGACCCGGAATGGGAATTAGATATTTAGCACTAGAGAGGGACACGGGGAGAGGAGGAGTACAGGAGTCAGACAACAGGGAGGGAAACAGAAAGCTCAGCAGAGGGAGCTTTCTAAGAGACAAGAAGACATCAAGTCCAACACTGACAGAGCAACCAAAAGCAGCAGTGATGCATGAGCAAGAGCAGTGATGCATTAACAACAGCCAGCGAAGGGGAGCAGCTGAAAATGGGAGTTACGAAGAGAGAAAATTAGATACTCTTAAGAGGGAGAAACTGCATAAGAGAAATTGCATCCCATAGGAAGAAGAAAATATTTTTTAAATGTTGTATTTGCATCTTTTTATGTATTTCAAAACACATAAAATGTTATACTTGCATGCATTTCATAGCAGAAAAAAATCCAAATCCAACAAATACCATCAGGTTTGTGAAGGAAACTGAAAGGGAGGCAAACATCGCACTCCTTTGCCAAGCAGGGAACAGAGTTAAAGCCAACACAGACACTGACTGGCCAAGGTGCTATGATTTTTGAAGCAGGAAGGGAGGAGTTTGGATCATTCGTCTTTCCTTTCTAAGTGGAAAACCAGAGATGATGGGGAAAGGGCAGAACAATAGAGTAACAGTTATTTTATCCTCACTGTTTCATTTTACTGTATTATAGTCAGACTGGGCAGATAAGGACAGCCTGGAAACATCAGCAACACTTCTTGACAGTAAGCCCAGTTAGAACTACACCTCCATAGCCAAAGGAGGAAAACAACCTGTTTACACTCAAAGTTCTTGAATAGCCAAGCCCTTTACTGTACGTGCAGCTCATCAACATCATATAAACAATAAAACAGCACGAACCCAGCCCTTAACTCCAGCGGCTGCACACCAAACCAGAGGCTGCAGAGCCTCCTCGCCTCTCTGCTCTGGGCTGCTTCCCCCCTCCCCTTCTCCATCCCAGGCAGATCCTGTGCAGTCATTCAATTCCAGGCCTTATCTATTCCCAATTACACATGGATTAAACTCAATGTAGCAGTTTTTATTACATGTGCAAATCCACTGCTGTTTAATCTTGCCAGTGCTGTGTTTGGTTTTGATATATTCTGACTGGCTTGCCTCTCAGCAGCAGGCTGAAGAATATTAAACACTTCGATGCGCAGTTACTCACACACACTTTCACGTGTGTTATTTATTTTCATTCCGTGGCTATTAAAAGCAGCCATTTCCAAATCGCACGGTGCAGACAGAACAACAGCAAGAAGGTGCTGCAGCGAAGGGGAGCCCCAAGTCCTCAGCTAAAATGCTTCAGAAGGATGAGGTGATTCAGACTCGCAGTGTCGAGAGACAGCAGCCCAAGGATGCGATATATCAATGGAAAACAAAACAAACAAACAAAAAAACACACCACACCACCAACACCCTACCCAGGCTGTCACCTTTCAAGCTGAACTCTCAAATGCCATTGGAACCCTCAGCAACTCTACCCACTAACACCCAAGCACTATTGCAGTGCATGCAACGAAGCAGAACGATGACAGAAGAGGCACAGATGTGTAATGCTGTTACGTGAAGAGGGTTGGCATCCCCCATAACTAGCTACCCAGTAAGAAACCACCCTCTGACTGTGCACAAACAGCTGATGAGCTGAATCTTCTTCACGTCTCACACTCACAGCAGGGGTGAGAACCAAAATTTGTGCTCACCCGCTGGACAGGACCTACCCACCTACCCTCAAGCTTTCGACAGCCAATGTCAAATTCAACTGTTCATTTCTCTTCCCTTCTGCCAGAGGAGAGTCTCAAGTACTACTTGGGAATTTCTGCTAAGTGCAGTAGGGGGTTTTCCCCTTCAACCAGTCACACCTATACTGCAACAAAAAGGTCAGCACAGGATTCAACGTGATTTCCTCAAGCAAGGTTTCAAAATGAATGGTGAAATCTGATGGAAAATTTGACCTTTCACTCTCTTCTTCCTTATTTCCCTGCAAAAGAGTCCTTATCTTGCCAGGATCAGGATTTTCCAACATGTATCTCATGATACATGCTGAGTGCTGCTGGCATGAAAGAGTTTACCTACAGGTACTGCGCAGGGACTAGGATAAATATAAATAATAACAGACAACAGTGAGCAGAGTCAATTATGAAAATACTAGCAAAATAAAGTCAATATGCTTACTCTGAGGTTCCTTTTCCTTGCGGTAGGCAGAACACACTAGTAGTTTGTTTCCTATATTAATTTCTTTTAGTCTTTGTGTTATCACTTTTTTTTTTTTTTTTTAAATGGTTGAGGCTGGGCAACAAATACAGGTTCCTGCTTTGCAGTAAAACCTACAAAAGACTTCTGGAAGCTTCCAACAACTGTGTATGGTACTGAATGCTCTCATTTCTTCACATTTAACAGATAGAGATGCAGAAGTAAACACATTTATTATTGTGTACAATTAGACTGTAACCTGTTCGGGGCAGGGACTCCAGTTTTGTTCTGGGTTCATCCATAACTGAGCAGAAGATGATTAAGGAGAACACAGAGGGTGTTTTAGGGAATTAGGTGAGTGCAAATAATGAGGTAAGTGAAAAGAGAATAAATCTGGAAAGTTTGCTGAAAGAATATATTTCATTGAGCAATGAAGGCCACAGGAAGAACTTTTACTATAAAATTGGCAAGTGCCCTGAAACTGCCTGTTCTTTATTTGCCAAGGTTTCCCTTAAAACTATCATGTATAATTTCCCTATAAGCTGGCTAATTATCCTTTCTAGACACACCAATCCTCTCCAAGGATTCCTGTATCTATTAACATCCTACTGAAAACTTTTTCCTTTCCTCAGAATCACAGGAGATATATATAGCATATATATACACAACACATACATAACCCTCCAGAATCCCAACAGGGTGATAGGACTGGAAAGGAACATCCAGTCACAACATCCAGCTCTTTGCAACCACATAATAAATATTTAGCTCAGGAAAGCCCACAAAGCTTCCACTTCACACATGCCCTTGCATAACTTGAGCAACAAACAAGGAAAAAACAGAAGAATCCAAGTACAACTCTGCCACCCAGGATCTATCATTACCTTAAAAGCCTGAAGGCCACCACAAATGAAATGCATCTCATGAACAAAACACTCTCCTGCAGTAGTAAGGAACATGCTAGGACCCGTTCAAGTACTCTGGCACCCTTCCAGTTCCAGGGCTCTTGCCTAGGGCACTGTGGCACACACAGCCCATTAAGCAAGAGTACCAGGGCCCCTTTCACCAACAGCTCCTTCTCCTTGCAGCACAGTCCACCACCCCCCACCCCCCAAACACCAGCTGCCTGCATTTCGACTTCTCCATTTGTTTACTAGATATCATTTGGAGACGAGAGGAGTTAAGATAGTATTTAACCTCCCTTACCTTCAGCTTCTTTTGCTTTGTCCAAGTTCCCATCCTTATTCAGAGAAGTCAGCTGATGAGTCCCTCAGCTCCTCTCCCTCACCTCGGACAAGAAGCAAAACACCTCTGCCACTCCCTCAGCCCTTCCACTGGACCCCCCTCCAGCTTCGTCTTCCTTCATTGCTTCCACATGCTGCCCTACCCTCTTAATTTTGTTCATCTGGGAAAAGTTGAACTTCCCTCACCTGGGACTCCAGGGGCCACATACATAGTTCCACACACCAACACATTTTCTGCCAAGCTTGTGTGTTTGCTGTTCCACAGCTTCATGGTCAGCGTCAGTACAGTGAGGGAGGACCTATGTTCAGATGCCTGCATACCAGACCAGACCATACCAATGCCATAAGCCTATAGTGAAAAAAGTTTATGAGGAAAAACGGGCAATTGTGGAGACTCCCATTTTAACAGTACAAAATTACTTCTGTTTGCCAAATTCTTTCCTGGTTGTTTTTGTTTGACTGTTTGTTTTGTTTAGTTTTTTCTTAAATGTTTGTTTATGCTATAATATTACTCTTTCATCTGTTTATTGCCTGATTTTTCCATGTAAGACTCTCAAATCCTTTCTAAGTCAATGGTCCAAGTTCACAACTGGCATTACAGCTCCTCAGCTTTCTGGAACTGTAACAGTGTACATTCAGCTGACTAACTGGTTATTCATCTCCCAAGGCTGTATTTATAAAATAATATAAACAGGTATCCTCCCTGGCCTGCTCAGAAACATAGTTCTTATTGTAGTAAAGCCTAAACTCTCTCTTCTCCTGAGATATGAGTTTATTAATAATGGAGGGAGGGGGGGAGCAGGAAGGCAATAAAGATCAGCTCAAATCTCTCCAGGTTTTACTGCTTATAAAATTTCTTTCCTCAAGTTTACTTGATCCAAGCCCTTGTCCTGAGAGACTTGTTCCTACCACACTAAAAATCATGTGGAATAATGATTCCCTCGTATTAGTGTATCTACAGAACATCCACAGTGCTTTCCCAGAAAAACTGATATCTGCCAGCAGGATGAAAAAATCTGTTAATATCTTTAAAATAGAGCCTCTATTTTTGCCAGAAACATTTTATTATGAATTGCTGAAGACAGCCTGTTTATCTGAGAATGATCTGCAGAAGTGACTGACTCTCTACTTGAGCCGCTGGCAGGGGAAGAAAAGGAAGGAAATGGCTCTCTAATCCATTGGAACCTTCCCTTTCTGCAGGAGGTGTGAGTGAGACAATCCCAACGCAATCGCGAGGAGCAGGTAGCCCAGATGGGTTGTTGCAACCACACTGTTTTTTCAGTAAAAGTGTTTTCTTTGATATTACCTAATAATACTTCACCACAAGCTGCCAGGAGAATCCCCATTCCAGTCATTGGGTACACTAATTGTTAACCTACAGTAGGATTTGAGCGTGGGCTTAGATACGCATAATGACCAGTTTTGCAGAATATTCACTAGGCCAATTTGCCTGTGTATATATAAAAAATATTTTTAAAAAACCCAGAGAATACAATTTTGGCTGCTGAGAGAATTTGATAGGTTTCGTGTTTTCTTTTTTTTTTCCCTGTACTTCATTTTACTCATTCTTACATTTCTGATTAAATATATCAAAAGTTCTGTAGGATGTCTGGACAGGAAAAGAGATTTGCAAACTGAGTCAATCATTTCAAAGTTGATCAGGCCAAGGACATGACCTGGCAAAAGTATGAAATCTTGGCCTTAGAGGAATTCAATGGGAGCTCTGAAGTGGATTTTCCTGGAGTATTTCATTTCACCTTGAACTCCCATAATACCCCTTTGGAAGTTTGCTACTGAAGAAACCATAACGTTTCCTTACATTGTCGGCCTATGTTGAGAGGTCTTTGCATGATGTCCACACAACCAACCAAGAAGGAATTGTTGATTTCTGTTGCACAGAAAAATGCAAAAAAAGGATAGTTGTTACAGTCTTAAGAAGGGCTTAAGTTGAAGGAAAGAGAAAACATCTAAATCTACAGCTTACTGAAAGATGTCTGGAGATTTAATTACCTTGGTAAAGAGCTGCCTTGAAAATATGAAATATTGACTTAGCATGAACTAGTTTTAATGAAAAGGGGCTAATTTTCCTTATTATAGGCCACTAATTTGAAATATTAAATATTACTAAAATATCCACATAAACTAACTGAATATTTTCCCTGATATGGAAACTCAGATAATACTTTATGATGTTTCAATATGATGGGGTGCTGAAATATCACTGTGGCCTTTCTCTCAGCATGATTTCATTTGGTTTTGTTTGAATTTGATTTTGACTTGAAACAAGAACCTGAAGGTTTGATGTAACTTTAGCTGACCTTTATTCCATCACACAGTTTGCATCATGCAATTCTGAAACAATTTTTCCCTGCTCTTTAATAATTCATTTGTATATATTTTCACTCCTCTATTGTACTCTTATTAAAGTATGTGTTACAGGCTAACAGAAATAGCAGAAATTTCAAGGTGATGTCCCTAGAACCATGTTATTATAAAAGAAAAGAAGACATATGAACTTTTCCTTGTCTTTCCATTCAAAATTCTAATAATGCTTGAGTAGTCACCATCTTTAGACCATGGCTTTCATATTTATGAAGTTTTAGCTTAGTTTGTGTGAAGTCTGCTACCCACTAGTCTGTGATGGGCCCTGACCTGTGCACTGTGATGGATTCTTACAGCTGTCACAGAGGGAGGATGGTATCTCCTAAATTCAAGAATCCACCGCCAGACCTGTGTTCGTTGGCTAATCTCTACAGGCAACCACTGTAGAGGAATAGTCTCTTCTGAACAGTAATTCAGAGCAGAAGCTTAATTTCAGGCAACAAAACTGCCCTTTAAGGAGCCTTTCTCTCTCAGTATTGATTATACGATGAGCATCAGGACAATTAAACTAAGGCATTTAAATAGAATGCCTATACCTGGCAGTTTGAATGTCATGTCCTCTCCACCTCCAATTCAGGTCACCTTACTGGCAAATATGCCAGGGATATAACTATACAGAAGGTCTTGTAACTCAAATTTGAGTAGATCTTAAATTCGGTATTGTTGTATAAGCTGTATGAAAGCTGTATGATAGTTTAATGATAGCTTGGGTAGGTCAGCAGTCACGTTTACTGGAGTGAACATAAATATATACTACATCAAAAGCACTTACAGCCATAAAAAGTATCTTGTTAAAACAAAACCTGAGAATTTAAGGGTATTTTTTTTTTTTTTTTCATTTACAGCCACAGCTGAGGAAATAACATCTTGGCAAAAATCAACCAGCTGCTGAATGCAGGAGACACCACAGCTCCACAGCCTGAAGAGGTCTTCAAGTGATGAAAGGTCTCATTAAAATTGAGTTCTTAGCTACGCAATATCTTTTATTTCCGAATGTACTTAGAGACTTTCTTTATTCCACATTGAAGGGTGAAAGCAGAATCCACCACATAGAATATTAAAAAATAGTTTCCCAGACTCTTCAAATTCCCCTTTACTCTCAGCCCTTTTCTTTGTTTTTCATCTAATGCCACTTCTGGTGCATATGGTGAAAAATGACACACCCCCCCCCCAAACAGACTTGTACGACATAGAATTTGGACCACACATACTTATGACACCAGTATAAAGCGAGGATCACATCACAACCTCCTGCTTTAAGTCTAGTCTTCGCCTTCAAAACTGACTTGTTGCATCCTTCTTAATCACCACCATGACAAACTGTGTCTGGGATCTTGACAGCCCTCTGATTTATGGTCTAATTTATCAGCTTCTGGCAGGACATTATGTCTTCTGTGTGTAAAACTCTCCTTCCACAATAAGCTACCAGTGACAATTTACTCAAGAAATCCTGACAGATGAGGCAAAATACACTGCCTTCCTATGTGAAACTCATATTGTTGAAATGCTCGGGGTGGCCTAGCCACCTCATCCCTCAGGATTACAATACATTTCTATGCACCCTTTGAACAATGGTAAGGGAAGGCCAAGTTGTCCTTCACCAACCTGTGCAAGCAGCCTGGGGTGATGTGAGTAAAACGGTGGTACAATGAGCATTGAGAAAGCAGGCAGCTAAGAGAGAAGGCAGGAATTAAACCATAACTATCTCTGTTTGGTTTTAAATACACTTTGGAGAAAAAAATATGTATATATAGTTTTGTCAGGCTTCACAGGTGCTGTTCAGTCAATAGGCAAGAAGAAGACAGGTCATCCATGAAATTCATGGAAATACTTCCAATAAAGAGGAAGAATTGAGTCAGGCACTAGAGTCTTTATCCCAAGTTCAAAGAAGGAAGCTCTAGAATTTACCCAGAACACGTTTTTAGACACCCATAAGAAATAGGATCTTTTTCTTAAACACAGTGGAAGAGGAGTAAAATCCCAAATCAAACAATCTGTTTCGAACAACAACATAATGTCTGTTACTCTAATCAGAATAAGTAAGGGGAAAAGTGTTATCAAACCACAGATAGCTCCTAGATGAGAGAATTCACACCAGGTCTATTACTCTGAGCAAAACTAGAGCACGTCTAATATTACAGAGATGGTTAACTGAATAATGTATTAAGTCATCCCATGTCAAAATTTGTCCAAAATGGGCAGTATTCAATCAGCTCCAGTAAATGCCAGTTAAAATAATCTGGGAAATCAAGAACTCCTTGCCAGAATACTATTAACCAGAAAATTATTCACAGACAATTTGACTGGCCCCGTACAGATGAATTCTTTCACGCTTAACTTGGAATTAGAGAGAAAGAGGTACTGGAGACTATAAAATTCTGTACTCTTTAGCAATCTAAATCAGAAATTATACTCTAAATCACAAGAAGAATGATGACACACTATCAGAAGTCAAAAAATGTTGCAATACATTTATAATAACAGGTGTATATATATGTAATTGAAAATTACATATTATTTTGCATATCCTCGTGTTCTCCTTCATCCTGACAATTTACATGCAAATAAGGAATCTTTAAGTGCATTTTAATTGCTACACTACCTTCAAAAATAAAGATTTTTAAAGATATATTTATTATTGTGTAGGAAAGGAAATATTCATATGAACCAAATAATTACGCTATTTGCATAGCAATAAGACTTATTTGTAATAAAATCCTCTTATAAATATAAAGAAGGAACACTGAACACTACACAGCTTGACAAGCAAAATAACAGAAAATGTCATCAGGAAAAGGTGCATTCATAGGTGAAAGACTTTCAGTACATTACTTTTTAATATATCTTCACTACTTATGTCAGAGTAACAGGTCAAGGCTTTAAAATATTCAGCATATGCCATGTTTATTAGGCAAAAAGAAAATGTAAATGGGAAAAAAAAAAAAAAGAAGTCAGAAGTACCTGAACTTCTTGCGCTCCAGAGGATTTTCTTGTGATTAGAATTTTTTTAAAGCTGCTGAACCAATGTTTTAATTTAGCAAAGATAAATATCATTTCCTGTGTATGACCTTGAATTTTAAGTCTCAGCCCAGAGGGAATATTTACAGCCTGTAAACAGACTCTGATAATGGAAATTCTGACAAATCTCACCATTATGATGCTAGTTGCCTTTATCTTCCAATTTGTTCCCCTCTCCCCCCTCTCTAGGACACAAATACACACAGCTGACTAAAATCCTTGTCTTGCGTGCCTATCAGAATATCTCAGACGTTTGCAGCATAAAAAACACAAGATCACTTCTCATTTACTTCAACTTGACTTTACCTTAGTGTGTATAAGTCAGCTTGTATTAGGTCTGGATTCCATTTGGGGGCCCTCTACAAAATAACGCATATTGGCAAAAATTAAGCACAAGATAGACTATTTCTACGTGAATGCAGACATCTCCACATTCCCTGGAGCAGGGTGCCTGCCCAAGCCCTCTTGGCATGCCCTTGGGACCTCCATAGCACATGTACTGTATGCAGCATAGACACCTTCATGCTGGAAGCTGTTTCCACAAAGACTGCAGAATTCAAAAACAGTTCTTCTGCCTGCTCTGACTGGCTTTCCTGTCTCATATTGCCACTGTAAAGCAGGAGGTAGTAGTTCCGAGGTAGTAGTTCTTCAGCTGACCACTGTCCTTACTTCTCCAAGAATCAAAAAATCTATCATTTTGCGGTCACTATGCCCAAAACAGTCTCCAACCATCATGTCACCCACAACTTCTCTGTTTGCAAACAACAGGTAGAGCAGGGTGCCTTCCCTAGTTGGCTCACTCACCAGCTGTGTCAGGAAGTTATCTTCCACACACTCCATCAACCTCCTAGACTGTTTCCTCTCCACTGTTTTATATTTCCAGCAGACGTCTGTCTGGTAAGTTGAAGTCCCCCATGAGAACAAGGGCTAGCGACTGTGAGACTTCTCCCAGCTGCTTATAGAATATTTCATCTGCCTCTTCATCCTGGTTGGGTGGTCTGTAACAGGCTCCCACCATGATAATCTGCCTTGTTGGCCTTCCCCCTGATTCTTGCCCATGAACACGCAACCCTATTGT
The DNA here is from genome assembly GCA_033628505.1 of Tringa tobata. NCBI lineage: Eukaryota > Metazoa > Chordata > Aves > Charadriiformes > Scolopacidae > Tringa > Tringa tobata. Next base: position 11,436,832 of record JAHREE010000131.1, read on the forward strand.
CACCATCATTAAGCTGTACACAAAGCAAGTCCCTTTCATTTTGTGGGAAGAGCAAAATGGTAGAGAAGCAGCACAAGTACTATTGCTGACAAATCTCAACGCCTACATTATGATGTTGCAGGAGGGCTTTGCTCAGCTCAGTACGGAACATGGACTCCTGGTTCCCAGGAGAGGAGTTTCGTATGCCCTACAACTTCCATATACCTCATTCGAGCGCTCTCTCTCAGTATCATGAGCGCTCTCTAGCCCAATTGTTCTCAATCAATCTCATTTGCTCCTGTCCTTCCCACCATCTTGTGGGCACTGAGTGGCACACACCAGGTACGAAGCCTGGTAGGACCATGCAGACCAGACATACTCTGACCAACTGCCACTTCAGCTTCTCCACAAGACTTGCTCCTGTGCCCAAGCTTCCATACCTCCTCCACTTCCCTCAAAGCAACCACTGCCCTCTGAGAGGCTATCCAGGCCAAGTGGCAGACCTCAGTGTATTGCACAGCCATGGTGCTAAGGGTCTTCAGAAGCAGCTCACAGCCAAATCAGAAACATCTGCCTGTAAACATCCTGCAGGAACATGGGCCATTGTGGTAGGGCTCCTTCAACATTTTTCCTTCCACCATGTCCTTACCCCTTCACCTACTCTTCTTAATCCGTGCTGGGGGCTACATAGAGACACCGGATCATCCTGGAATGTTTGTCATCTACCCTGTCCAAAGGAGGAGGACTGCTCCTGTGCAGGGGGGGCACTGTGCAGTCATGCCACGATGTACAAGGGGGATGTACGGGCCTGTTCAGCTGTCCTGGGGTGCGAACGAGCAGTCAGGACCTCCCAGGTTGGGTCAGTCCCTTGTGGGTGCTACTCAGATGGCCACAGGCAGCATGTGGTAGGGTCCTAGCATCCAGTTTCACCAGATCACACAGGTTATCACTCTTCTGAAGCCTGCTGGGCACACTGTCCAGGCTGATAAGTGTGAAAGTATGCTTTGCTTGCATGTGCGGCTTTTCCTTTACCTCTTAAACTGGTTTTATTTCAACCCACGAGTTTTCTCATTTTTACCCTTCCTATTCTCTCCCCCATCCCACCAGGGTGGGGGTGAGCAAGTGGCTCTGTGGTGCTTAGTTGCCAGCTGGGATTAAACCATGACATCAGCTCTCCACACTACCTGGGTCACATCCTCTGTACTCCCTTCACTTAGAATCAGGCTGCAGTGCATTATTAATCAGTCTAGACCCATTCCAAATATCATTTAATCTTGTACTATTCAAATTTTTTGAAGGGTGGAGTTGTCAAAGGAAATCTCCTTTTTTGTTTCAAAACTGAAAGATGTTTCCACCTTTACTTGTCATTTGGTATCATTTTTCTCACTCATTTTTTCTCAAATATCTTTGCTATCGACCTTAGTCAAACTAAGTCACAGTCTTGGCTGAGTAAAAGCTATTATATACATAGCTATAGAATAAGCATGCTCCTCTACATTCTACTATATTTCTAAAACTGGCCAGGATGGCTTGTGCTTTGGGTTAAAATTAAATTATTGTTAAAGTTTCCTCTATTTCACCATTCTGTCTCTGATGGAGATTGGGCTTTTTAAACCCAGATCTAAAAATTGTTGCTTGTTGAAACTTATTTTAACAGATCCTCTTAATTCTTGTGACAAGAACATCATCGGTCCGTGCTTATTCTTACTTACAGTGCAGTTCAGCTTCAGCATGACTGCTACTCATCTTCAGAGAAAAGGATGCCCACATCTTGAGTTCCTGTAACCTTCTAGTGGGCAGAAGAATATTTTGGTATTTTACTATACCAGTACAATACAAAAATTGTAGTGTTCTTTAGGTCTTAGGATTCACAGTTATTAGGGTATTTATCATTTCAGTATCTGGAGAATGAAAGAAGGAGGTAAAATCTTCTCTGGAACCCACCTCCTGCAAATATATACGGTTTTAATGAGAAGTCTGCGAGAGGCCTTGGTGTCAGCTGACTTGAACTTGTAAAACTAGTCTGTCTCTTCGGGAAAGTCACCTTCCACATGGATTCACAAACTATTAAAACCTTCAAACAATCTGGAAAAGAAGTTCAGCTGTCAGAGACTGACTTGGGGAAACCAGTCAGCAAGTGAGCTGACTGAAATGCCTGTCGCACTGCCTCAGAGCTAAGGGGAGGACAAACCATCCAGCAAATGAAACAGCCTGTAGTATGTCTTCCAAAATCAGGAGGAAAAATCTGTCCCTTGTTCAGCAAGAAAAGAATAAAAGCCCTCAAAACAAGCCAAAATCCCCAGCACAAGAAGCATTTTACCTTTTGGTCTGTGTCTCTCCATCAATATGTCATCATGTGATAACATGCTACAGAACCACATTACAAATTGCATCCCCTGTCCCCTTCTCCACAATATTTTGCCCCCTGTAGCTGTGGTTCTGCTAGGAACGTTCTGGTTTAAACTGCTTTTCAAGCTCCAGACTCCTACTGAAAAAGCAAAATTCAGTGTAGCTGTTTGTGTAGATATGTTCAATGACTGTAATGAAAAAAAAAAAAACCAAACCCGCCCCAAAACAGAAACCAGCTGTATCCAAGCATGTATAGCAGCATGTGTAATTTTCCATAGCCTTGGGCAAGAAATCTATGCATAGAAAAATTCCTAAGGTGTCAGAGTAACCAGAAATGCATTAACAAGTAGATAATTAGGAACTGATTACGAAGACTTACCAGATGGATATGAAATTAAAGTTTGGGGGGTTTGTTGGTTTTGGATTTTTATATATTTCCCAAGTAACCTTTACTTAGCTGCAGTCAGCAGTTTTATTCTTCCTATTACCCAGTACAGCCAAGAAGTTACTGAACAGTTGATACTGGAATTTCACTCACACTTTCTTTTTAATTTGATTCAAAATGCTTCACCTGGTACCCAGTTCATATCCTTTGTTCACTAAACTGTCAAAAGGTTAAAAATAAATCAGTAAATCTGCAGGATTATTTTTCATTTAGAAGCAGTTGTATAAGGAATTGCCCTTTCAGCAACGTTTACATTACAAATAATCAGTTTCCTACAAACAGTACTTTTTTTGAGAAAAAAAATGAGTACCTTATATGCTATCTCACATGGCCAGAGAAGTTACGTTACTGAGACACTATATTTGCAGTCTGGGTATATAAATGTCAAGAAATTCACTGTCCAAGCTCCCTAGCTATTTTGACCTCATTTACAAGCAGTATAAACGTTTCACAGCCAAATACAGCGAACAATGCCCATATCGAAATATTTGCACTACCTGCGACATCTGAGTGGAGATTAGCAAGGGAGAAGGAAAAGCCAAAGTTGCTATCAACCTGGAGACTGAAAAAGTCTCATTTTCCTCCTAAGAAGACAGGTTTATCATTAATAAAATGTAAGGCATGCAGGGATAAAGTTTTCTATTAACAAAGCAAGTGCTTGTGTAAAGCAAAATAGAAGCAGTGCAAGTTTTCCAAAATGTCCTTTTGCTGCACCATAAACCAGTTCTGGTAGGGCAACTTCTGAAGATATCTACTCAGTTCATTGCTGCCACACTGAGATTGAAAGTGAGAGTGACAATAGTTGCTTCAAAAAAAAAAAAAAAGAATATATCGCCACCAAATAATGAGTACATTTAACGTAATTCTCTAAACAGCTGTGAAATGGTAACAGATTTTGGTCATTACTACTAGAGCTGAATCATTGCTCTGGATTAAAAATCTCCAGTTTTGAATTATCGATTCCCTAGCCTTTCCAATCCCTCCAAATGACCGTTCACATGTCAGCTGTAAGTGCTCTTGGTTTTGAGGGAACTGTGATTAATACATGCAATGAATGTGCATAAAAACTTGCCACAAAAACCCCATCTATACATGAGAACCCCTCGAACTCACAGCAGTGTTCTGAATATCATCTTGGTGATGACTTCTATGCCACCAGATTTTATGGCTCAGGAATACCGAGATCCTCAATAGCTCTACTTAGTCCTCATCCTGCATCCCCAAAACAAAGATATAGATAAAAGAGAAGTTGATATATGAACAAAGAGAAAAAAATATTTGGTGCTCTCACTAAATAAGTTGTCTGACAGGGAACAAGGAGAGAATGGGCATATGTACTATTGTGGGAAAACCTATTTGGGTCTATTACAATAAAGAAACAGATGAAGAACAGTCCATCTGTGCACAAATATGACCCCTGCGATTCTGCCAACATCAGAGTGATCTGCCAAATGATACCATCTGCACAAATGGAAATTCTTCTATGAGCAGATTGAGCTCACGTGCAGATTTAGTAAAACTCTTAAAGGAGTACTGTATCCAGAGTGACTGTCTGCTTTGGAGTTGGAGGAGACTTGCTATCTACTAATTCCTGTTCTGCTGCATGTCCCATTGAGGCTCTAAAGGATGTAGTCCTTCACAGACTTGGGGGGAAAGGGAGTGGGGTTATGAACTTCATCTCCTGGGATGCAGGAGCAGGACAAGGGCATCTCACTTTCTTTTCCAGCCAGCGAGGACCAGCTCCTTCCCTTGGACTGCTCTTGTCACCTGAATGAGGACAACTGGAAGACCCTGGTTCAGGGCTGCACTATTGCTGAATTTTAAGGGCCTTACAGGGCTGTGCTTTGGGATTCCTGATTTTAAGTGGAGAAGTTCGTCTCACAATGCTCCTGAACTGCAGAGAAGGAATCTGACCCCCTAGCACAGTGCCTCAAGCGATTTCTGACTGGGACACCATTTCTGTGTAGTCTGTCATCCCAAAGAGTAGCACAAATGGTTGAACCCACAGGGGCTTTAGCCACTTCTTTGAGAACAACCTCAATAGAAGGAAGACTATGGGGACCCCTGTATCCTGGAGCACAGGGAGATTACTTCAATTCATCAACACTTTCACAGCTCACCTTATCTGAAGAAGATTGCCAAGAAAGCAACGAGGATTACCTGGCGGGAGAAAGACTGTCAGACTACTCTGGAAGCAGATTGGGCCCAATGGCTTGACGGAGCCTGTGTTTGGAGTCATGTAAATATCCTTATAGAGGCGCAATCTTCTTTTAAAAGAGTTGGATAGGAAATGAAGACAGTGAGTCTTCAAGACCCTCACAGGCCACAGAGAGGTGCCTTGGGCAAGGGTCTGCCCACAGACACCAATAAGTTGAGAACAAGTCTGATTTAAAACAATTAAAAGAAAAGCAGTGTGGAAGTTTTTACCTGCCGCTGAGTCCCCTCACCAATTTCTCTGGGTTTACAATCACATGTTGAAACACTCATCTGTCCCCTGTTTCTTTGTAAAAGACCAGCACACAAAAGGAGAGCCTATGTAATTGACTTCATAAGGAAAACAAATCTGACTATGCAGAAAGCACTGCCAAGAAAGTGTAGACAAAAAAAGACAAGCACATTTCTTTCCTTTAATTCTCTTTCTGTAAGACATTTTAGGTGCTACTTATGACAAGCAGCAATAATAAAATCAGAAATTACTCATGTTGATCGTATCCCTCAAAAAATATGCAGAACATGTACTTTGTTCATGACAGATCCATAACCACTTTCATTCAGTACTATTTTCATAGAAAATGGCTACTTTAGGAAGAAGGATGCTGTCTTATGTATTTTTCTATGGCCCTTCTAAGGTAGCAAAACCCTTGTAACCCATATTTGCAGGTCCCATCTGAGATCAGGCCTCGTATCTGTAAGTACTGATTGATTAAAGCCCAACTCCAAAACTGGGTTTAGTCTGCAATGATGAGCATTGAATCGATCAGCTTTAGGGTTCAAAGTCCTGTGTCCAGAAATCCTAACTCTGAGGCAGGTACTTAGGGATGTGCCCTGGGAATCGCAGAGGTAGGCATCTGGTGAAAAAAAGACTGATGCCAGCAGGTACGTGTCTTAGACCCCGTGTGCCCTGTGCAGTGCAAACAAAAGACAAACCCCTCTCTCCAAAGTCACAGCTTCAGCTCTTCCCTTCCAAAACCTAAACAGCTTACCTTTTCTTCCCCCCCCCCCAGCCTTGGAGAGTACAGCTACTGTAAGACACAACCTCGCCCTTTTACATAAATTGATCACCTTCCAAAAATGCAGAAGAGCCACTGTCACTGTATTATTCCTCTGCCTAAAGGGATTCACAGCTACGTCTCTCCCATAAAGCTACCAGCTATTCTAGAAAGTAGGTACTCTCCCCTCCTCTGGCAAAAAAAAAGGAGACAGTAAAAGTGCCTTGACAAGTAGATACCAGGTGGATAGGTTAACCATCAAAGATTGTGTCACATGAAACAGAAGCAGCCTGTGGAGCACAGACTAGAACTTCTTCCTCCCATGCAAGTATCCGATTTACAAGTTTATGAACTATATCACTTGAATTACAGAAAAAAAAAAAATAAAAAAATCTGTCAGTTATTCTGTTTGATAAGAGATGCCACCCTCCAAAATGTCCGTGCTGAATTTAGCCTGGTTTTCCATTTTCAGAGAAAGCATGAAACTATTCAAACATGCTTTAAAAAAAAAAAAAAAAAAGAAAAACTATATACTTGTGAGACGACTGATTGATACATGCTGTCAATGGACCAGTTTCCAAGATGATGATGACAGCTCTTGCAATAAAGCGCTTTAAAACTGGGTTTTGAGGGTGCAGGGAAATATGTATAAATATAGGTATAACAGAATGCCTTCTGTTCAAAATTATTTTTCTTCTTCCAAGAAATGTTTTAAATGTTGACAACCAAGCTGTATCAGAAAACTAATCAGCACATCGACACCTCAGAGTCAAAATGAAATGCAGACTCCACTTATCTTGAATGGCAGTTGCATAGTGACACTTGTCTTCTGTGAAAATTATTATGGAACAGAACCAAGACCTGGAACATTTGGGTTCTTTGTTTTGCCAGTCTTCCTGTGAGATACTAACCAAGATACGAGGGTGGGTTTTTTTTCAGTCATGCATTAGCTTACTTCTCAGTTATGTGAGGAGTTTAGTTCAGAAAGTGATAAAAATTTGTTAGATGAATAGCATCAGCCTGCTGTCTACATTTTGCAATCGTACTAATCACTCTGGGACACATCTGAGTTTAGGTACTAAAGAAATGGCAACATAACTTCAGGGAGGATCCAGAGCTTGCTTCTTCAAGTTGAAAAGGTCCTCTGAAAAAAAAAATCTTCTTCAAGAAATGTCCGTCCACATATGTTCAACACCTAATTTTTTTCTTCCAGTTTGCTACATTATTTTGTGATAAAAGAATTGAGACAACTGTGGTCAATCTGCCTTGGATAAAGTGAATTTTCTTCTTTCATTTTCTTCTTGAAGACCTCAACTTGTAAAAAATCGAAATTAATATATAAAAATGTAATAATGTTTCTATAAAATACTAAACATATGTAAGCCACTTAGTAAAGTGCGATTTCAACCTTTTTTCTTCACCATATAGCATATCTTATTCCATCCATCTTCACTCTGCATTAAATGGAATACAATAGGAACAGGCTTTTCCCACAAAAACCTGCTGCGCTAGAACAGAGCAAGGTATATCAAAGAGAAAATAATCAAAATAAGACTATTGTTAATGAAGGTTAATTAGTTCTCTAATTTTAGAATTTCATGGTAATAATACAGCTTTCAATGCATTTCTTATGCAATGCATAAAACAGACAAATGTAGGAGGCACTGTTTGCCTAATGTAAGGTGATAATTTAAATAAGGTTTTTCTACTTTTTTCCTGCTGAAAAATTAAGGCAGCATTGGTTTTGTTGTTAGCAAGATGCTACCTTTCTCTAAGTAGTTTGCACGCTGGGGGACATTCCAAGGACAACTCTTATTCTTTTCTTTACAAGATAGCTTACAAACTGTCAAGCTGGCCATTTATTCCACCTAGCTGAAGGTCTGTCTTGAAGGATATTTGATTAGGTTCATCTGATCAAGATGGAGATCTAATACTACCAGGAGGATCGTCATTTTTATTGCCAAGTAAACTGTTCAGAGCTATGTGCATTTAACATAGGTTTCTCTCCCATTTCAGACAGATTTTAGATAGTGTTTCTTCCCTGGTAAGATATGGATCTCACTGCAAGTTCAAGACTGCACCAATCTCATCTGACAGCGTTGCGTCTTTATGCCATCCTACAAGATTAATTTGTTCAGCTTCATAATCCAAAAACTCAGTTCTAAAATTTGGCTATTTAACGGAGTTTAAAATCATTACAGGTAAAGACCTTTAAAATACCACGGCCTCAAAACATGAGGAAGAAGTAGCTGTCATCTGGCTTCACACCTCAAGCAGTTATTCCCTTTAGACTTCGAAGAATGACATCATATATGTCTTAGATGATTTTATCTTTTTCTTTTATGTTAAAAAAACACTTGTGCAGGTATTATGAAAAGTACTGTATTAGGCTAGCAAGCCTACCAAATTTAAAAGATTAATTGACCTACAGGAAAGAGATGGATGACCATTGATTAACATGCACACGTGTTCAAGATGATAGATGAGTGCCGTCAGACCATTGATCTTTGCAAATTAGCCTGACTTTAGTCAACTATTGCTTGTCTTTGGGACTTCTTCCATTAGCAGTTATCCTTAAAAAAAATAAATAACCCTACACAGCTCACTGTGTCCCAAGCCTTTACTTTGTGCCCAGTCTTATTGATAAGACCATAGCTCATCCCTGTCTTAGAGCCATTCTGCAAAAAGATAAAAGGTGATTGCATTTTTTCCCCACTTTTTGTGTTTTTCTCCCAGGATCTATTTTCAATCTCCTTATGCCATGAGGTCATTTTTCTCATTAAAGTTTACATGTAATTTTGAGAACAGGTTAAAAATGAAGAAACCATTCTACCAAGATCAAAATGTTTATCAAAGCTTTCCTCTGGCTCACATTCTGATCTTGCACTTTGTTTTTACGCTTGCACAGTGTTAGATGAGTTTTAAATGATTACTTCCAATATTCACCAATGGAAGCAAGATCCAGAGCGGCCTTTTGAAAACAGATGTGATTTTTCTGCTGACTTTTGATGTGCTGTAGAAGGTCAGAGCCAAGTAACCGAGTACTTCCTTTATAACATCTATTGGAAGACAGTGAACAATCTAACTTCTACCACTGCAGGAGACAAAGGAGATGAAAATGCTAAGCCCCTTGAATAACTTTTCTATTCCTTATTTTACCGGGATCCACTCTGAAGATCATCTGTAACCACTAATTGCAGCACGTAATTCAAAATCTGATCTGTTCATGGATCTAAACAGAGATATGAGGAAATTAGATGTGCTTATTTTGACACCAGCTGTGCACAGTCTCTTTGGAACATGGCTATTGATCATGTTTAGGCTTGTCGTTATTCATAGCAATGTTCTCAGTTTCGCTTTCCAGAGCTCATGGATGACGTATACCAACTCGCCAGTAACAGATCACTTTCAAGCTTGATGTGAATGTCCAAGAAAAATCATCTCTCAATGCTGTTATTTATGCTAAGGAAACCTACCCTGTGCACACACTTGCCTCATATCCAGTGAGAACTATAGAAACTGTTGGCCGGGTGTCTAAGGTGATGTATTCCTGACAACCAAGGAAATGTTTCAGCCTGTGCACGGCCTGAGATTTTAATGCTGGTAACGAAGAGGGCAAAATTTAATAGACAGAAAAGTGCTCATTAAACATGGTAATTTCATCCAGGATTCCTTCATTGCCCACTAAGGAGGCCTTATCTGACAGCAAGAGAAGGAATCACTTTAGGAAAGGGGCTGAAACGAAGAAAAGTGAAGACTGAATAAATTTTATATTGGCCTTCAGATAAGTATCTAAATGCACTTGCCTTAACAACGGGTAAGGCAGACTGTACACAAAACTGTAGGTAGGCCCATTAGAGGATCTAACGGAGGACAACAGCAAATATTGGTGAGTCTATCATGTGTTCCTGTGCAATCAATAAATTGTTGCATTTTTGGTAGCTAGAAGAAGACCCACACACCCCATTCCATACCACGGATTATCATCTAGGGTACCAAACTGCCAACTGATAGCTAAGGCATCCTAGTGACAGCTTCACACTGCATTACTCTTGATGTTACATAAATCATAATCTCCACTCTAAAAACTACTCTTAATCAACAACTGTGCTTCACAGCTCTTATTAAGCAAGATCTAATATGCTTACACAGCAGAAGGAAAGCAAAAGGTACCAGTGTTAAACAGGGTCATTGCAGATCAGGCTAGGATTAGGGAAATTCATCCATTTCACCATGCTCAAGGTACAAGTCAGAGAGAAAAAAAAATCTGACATATCTCATGGGAAGTTGTGTGAATTAAAACCCATTCAGTGCCTATACTGATTACAGAATAGAGCTGGCAAAATCAGTTTTCATCCCATGGATAATTCAGATATTTCAGTGTTTGTTTGCATTCAGAATTAAAATGAAAAATCCACACTTTCAAATGATTCATGAAAGGATTCAGTTTCATAGAAATGCCTCAGAAACGTCAAAATTATGTTTGACATTGCCAAGTGAGTCAAAATATTTTGTCATTTGCAAACTTCTCCCATTTCATTTAACAGCATAAGAACTTTTGGGAGGGATGGGGGTATGTTCAGTGCTGGAGAACTCTGGGAACCACAGTCTGCATCCCCAGGACCATGTTCTCCTTGGTGAATGGGATCCCATCTAGACAGCAGATATAATGATGTCCTGTGCCCATCTGACTTAAAAATGTCCCTCAGGTTCAATCAAGTGAACAAACTTCATGTGTCCTCTTGCAATTCAGCTAGGGAAAATTTCCATTTTATGAAAACTGTCTGTCATAATAAAACACTGAAAACTCGTTCTAGGAGTTTTAGAAACATTAGCTCAAGTTCTGTTCTTCTAGTGTTGTTATAAGAACACCAGGGCTCAGATTATAGGGTGCTTAAGCACCTTTTGCAATACGATTGTAGAATAAGTTGCCTCAAGTCCAACCTGGACGCTGTGATTGATATCTCATACTGAAAGCAGGCTAAAATATTCCATTTCTTTTTTTCTTCTGTGTAGCCGCTCTCACTTCAGTCTGCTACCAGCTGCTTATTTTCTGTCAGATTGTCATATCCTTTTAGCAAGTGTTTTACTCCTTTTAAAAATGTTTCCACTTAATCATTTCATTTGACCAAGGTGACTTTTTCACAAGATGAGTCCATTCTGACTACATTTGTGAAGTTCTAATCAATGCAAGTTCAGAGCCTGTTTTTGATCCAAATCTCTTTGGTTTTCTTTGATCTCTTGCTGAGAGAACAATTTAACATCTTTTGGTTATCTTTCACATATAAGGTACAAAGGTTGTTGTACTGTGTTGTTTGTCTGTGTTTTCCACACCAGAGTCTTTCTAGTTTTCAAGAGAGCACTGCAGTATGAAATAAGAGCCTTCTCATGCTTTTGGGTTTCGATTGGGGTTTTTTGTGGGTTTGTCTTGGGGGTTTTTTTAAGCAACATCTATGAACTCGAGATATCCACATTTAGGATCATAGGATAACTCAGGTTGGAAGGAATCTCAGGAGGACATCAAGCCCAACACCCTGCTCAAAGACTGAGCAATATCTCCATCCACCTGCTTGCCTGCCCTCATAGGGAAAAAGATTTTCCTTATATCGTCTGAACCTCTCACATTTCAATTTAACCCCATTGTCCCTTGTACTCCTGAGCTGTCACTGACATCTGTGAGTTTTAGGAAAGTCCCCTAATTCCCTTTCTTTAACTTTTGAGGCAGGCTGGAATTCACTTTGTGTATATACTGCATGAACTCCATGCAACACATGCTCAGGCTACCCATCTCTGCTTAGAGCTGATGCTCAGGTGTTTCCAGTTCCCACTGTGAGAGTTAGCAAGGATAACAGCCCATTTTAGGTGCTGGAGATGTATTTAGCCCAGCACTCTAGTCCAGAAGGATGTGACGAAATCCTGGTGTATTCCCCTGCAGGAGTTCCGAGGCCTGAAGCCTTGTGTTACTTCAAAAAATTTTGCTTTTTACTTACAGTTTACTGCTACAATCCATATAAAATGCCAGTATTTAGTCTTTTAAAGAAAATAAACTCATTAAGGTGAAAGTTCCAGTGTCTCTGAAGAAATAGTCCATTATGAAAAAAGGAAAAATTTCTAGTTTTATCCCATAAACTGGAAGTAATATAGATAGTGACTTTGGACCATTCTGTATATTTATATACCTCTCCTTCCATACTGATTTCACTCCCCAGTTCTGCCACAAACGAGGCTGGTACAATACCAGAAGGTTCAATCATCCCAAGCTGCTCTGCGTGTCCTTCCTCTACCAGCATCACTGCTTCCCTTCAAACCACAATGGAGGCACCTGCCCTCCTGCCTGTCAGGAATTCTCCCACAGCCACTGAAAACACACTCGGTTAACATTCAGAATATAAAGGTAAGAAGTGGTGTGTAACACCAGTGTTTTCTTAGTGCGACATCTCTCACTCTTCTCCCCAAAACTTACTCTTAGGCTCCAGTATGGTCCCCAATACTTTTTCCATGCCCAAATGAAGTACTGACACTTGTTCTAAGTCTTGGTTGTAGGTCAATGTAGATTATTCAGAGTACCTCCTCTCAACCTGTTGGCCTAAGAATCTGTGATACATATGGAAATAAACCCTATTGAAATATATCTATGTTTACTAGTTAAAACTTCAGAAGAAATCCTTAATGTTGTTCCAAAAGGAAGCCTGCTATAAGACCCCTTCCACAGCACAGTCACCGCGCTTCTCCAAACTCCTCTTACAAATGACACGATCTATGGTTACTTCGAAACCCATTTGAAACTCTGACAGATAAATATCAAACGCAAGCCATGTCATGTCTTCAATTTGCAGGTATAATATCTTTGACCCAATAACATTTTACACAAGAATTAGAGCAGACAGCTACATATCCCCTTTGTTTAAAACACGTGAACAGTTCTTAAATTCTCTTCATTAATCAGATAAACAGCTTAAGCACCTTGTACATGTGCGAGATCCTCAAAGTATTTCATACGACACCACATACACCCATACCCTTCTGAGTTGCTAGCTTTAGGTATGTGAGTTTGAAGTTCCAGGCATTAAATATGCACTCAGCTCTCTGCTTTGCCTTTATCCTCACTTGAGTCAAGTGGCCATTTCGTTCGTGCTTCCCTTTCCGTTAGGACTTTCATTGTCAGAATTTGTTCCACATTTTCAAGCTGTTCAATGGAATAACCAGGATTTTCAGCACCTGTTTCCTCAGCTGTATTTTTCCCAGTGTATCATTATTAAAGCTTCAAGCAGGAAGAATTTTCAGAATTCATCCTAAGGTTGTGAACAGTTTTGGTCATACACAGTTTTACTTTTCAGACTATTGGTGTTTTTATGTAGAATGTTACCATTTTGCTAATTAAAACAACATCTTCAGTTTTACAAGACCTAATTTCTGTGGTGTATTGTGCCAAAATATTTCTAGAAAGTAATTTTAAGAAGTACTGTCCCAGATGTCAGCATGAAAGGAGTTCTTGAAGCCTTAAAAAGTGCTTTGACATCTCCAGATGAAAGAACTAGGTAAGACCTAAGGGAATTCTCTGTATTTCTGGCAACATATCTAATTTGCAAGAGAATTTGACTTTTGCATCCTCCAAGTTTCATCAGCAAGTGCAAGCATTTCCTTTTATTCTTCTCTGTAAACTCAAAAAGATGAAAAAGTCTGGGTACTACCTTTCTTACGGCCAATTACTATGTTCACTCTTCTGAATTTTTCAAGGATATCATTCATTGTTTTGCAGCTCCTTCTCCTTTCTGATTTATATTTAAGGGATATATTTGTAGCACAGGAGACAGATAGGATTTAATTACAGTTGAAAACAGGGTATGTTCACTGGAGAAATTTCTTTCTTATGGGCACATTTGCCTCACACATGTTTTCTATGGAATACAGAGACCCTTGAAGACCCATTCTGCTTGCTGCCACTGATCAGTGTGTTTTAGCATAGTTTCCCGGAGGATCAGCTCCATGACCTTGCCAAGTGCAGAGGCGAGATCGACCAGCTTGTAGTTCCCCAGGTCTTCCTTTCTTCCCTTTTTAAAAGCAGGGGTTATGTTTCCCCTTTTTCAGTTAGCAGGAACTTCACTGGACTTCTTAAATATGATAGTGGCTTAGCAACTTCATTCACCAGTTCTATCAGGAAACACAGATGTATTTAATCAGGTCCCACGGATTTGTGCCCATTTGGGTTCCTCGGTCTCAGACCTGGTCTTCTCCTACAGCAGGTCATTCCTCATTCTCCCAGACTCTACCTTTGCCTTCTGCAACTTGGGCAGTGTGTTTAGAGCACTTGCTGGTGAAGACTGAAGCAAAAAAGTTGTTGAGTACCTCAGTCTTCTCCAAATTCTGGGTAACTTTTGAATTTTTTCCATCAACATTATTTCCAGGAAAAAAGAAAGGGCAGGGAGGAGGAAAGGGGGGAAAGATTTTTGATTAATTCAACAGCATTTGCAACCACTGCATTGCAAATATTGCAATATTTCCCTTTGCAACCAAAACGATAAAAAAGAAGAAAATGGAAGAAAACACTCTCAGATCCTCCCAGGGTTCCTCAGTCTGGTTAATTCTCCTACCATGAACTTCTGTGGTTTACAAGACTGTAGTCCATCCTGGGAGACACAGCTTTATTAAAGACCCTGTCAAAGAGCAGGAGCATGAAGTATTGAAACAACAGTTCCTTGGCCACATATTGGAGTATGTTTATCATTCCAGCCCTGCATAGGATGTCCGGGTACTACTGAAGACAAACTAATTTTAAATTAGAATGAACATGTTCAGGTTATAGCAGCCATATACTGTCCTGAGAATTTGATAGGGTTGAAATGTTAAATTATGATTTATTTGAGAAGACCAATATGTTAAGAAGTGGATTTCCTACAGTGGTGGGTACATATTGTAGTAGAAAGATAAATATTATTCTGATATTATTATTATGACTATAATCCAAAGGAAAGCTTTTCTGTTTGTTGGCCAAGCTAGTCACAGGTGGCTTGATGGCCTGTTTGATGTGTGTTGATAGTTATTCATTTCACTAGAAATGAACCTGCTAAGGTGTTGTATGTAGTTATTAAGATTGTAAAATGAGATGCTGCCTAAAATGTATTTTTGGATGTCCCTGCTCCCACATTTACTGAAAACAAACATCATCACAATTACAAGACCTGTACACTTTTAAATATATTTCTATATATCCAAAGAAATAACGACCTAACACATCTGTACCTGGGAACAGCCAGGTCCACAGAAGTACCATTTCCATCTCGGTGGGTGGCTCCTCACAGCAGCCCTGAGAGGTCTTCTTTTTGGGGGATTCAAGCAGTAGAGCTTCATCTTACCTTACAGTCTGTGGGCTGCCAGCATAGAGTTTAGTTTCCTGTATTTAGAGAAACAGACCATAGAAGTGAGAGCGCTGAAGGAGCTCATTTTGGTATTTTATAGAAAGGGTTTTCAAGTAGGTCATTCACCCCCATCATCTTTCATGTGATTCAAAAGTGAAGTTTGCCTTTGCATGCAGTGTCTGTGAAGAGGGTATGTCCTGATGTGCATGCGTTGACTAAAACGTGTGCGTGTCTCAACTTTGAGCCAAGTGACACATCTGCTAAATATGAAAAAGAAAGTTACTTACCTGCTGTGTGCATTGCTGCAACCTCTTTTCTGTCTAACAGTTGCATCGTCTTCTGCCACGACTAAGGCTGTTTTCCATTCTAAAAATAAAAAAAGACTAATTTTTTCCATCGATGCAGGTAGGATTTGTTAACCTTTTCAACATATACTGTCAAGGATTGCAGAGGGCCTGACCTGCAGCAGCTTCAGCATAGCCAAGGTGGCACCAATGCACGCAGAGGTACAGTGCCACCACTCAGAGAAATTACAGTGCAGTTTGTGTTTTCTTCAGGCAAAATAAAAGCTCCATGCTGTTAGCCTACCCTGCCTCATCTTTTCTCACAGGCACTGGGTGTTGCTTCGCCCACAGCAGTTGCACTGCTGAGACCTTGGGAGTCCCTCCGGCACAGGGAAGTATTAGGAGTGCCGTTCCTCAGCTCTGAGGAGAACAGCTTACAAAAGATGCTCCATAAAAGCTTCTACTTCAGGTTACCTCCTCCCTGCTTCAGGAGATCCCACCCTTGAAGATGCCTCTCTGTTTTAAACGTAAGGATGTTAGCGACCCCTTCTTACCATTCAAATAGTAAAGTCCAAACTTTCCACGAAGCTTCAAGACTATTCACCTTCTCTCAAATTCCTTTTTATTGAGTCTGGGGAAAAAAAAAAAAAGAAAAAAAAAAAAAAAAGTCATCACTCCACTTCTTCAGGAAAAACTGCTGAAATGAGGGGCTTGTTACCCACCAGCAATAACCAACACTGTGAAACATCTCTCAGCCCCTGACTGCAAAGCAGGCTCATGCAGAAAGGTCCCATGAGCATAAACAGCCCCTTTGGTGGCCTGACAGGCAAGGGCTCCCAGAAGCAGTTGACTCTCTCCTCCTTTACGCATGCAGGGTCTCGGGAAAGCTAATGAGCCCCTGCTGCTTCCAGGCACTGCCCATTAATGCAGCTAATGGCTAACGATGCCCTGTGGAAGCTTAGCTCCTCTCCTCCCGGGTCCTGCTCCCCCCAGGAGTGGGGTGCCCCACAGGGAGTTTTTCACAACATCGTGCAGTTCCCTTGTGGGGTTTGAAGCACAATGAATTCAGGCTGCGGCGTGGCTGAGGGGAACCTGTACTGCTCCAAATTTACTGTGATACACCCCAAAACACAAGTCTGCCTGGGGAGATCCTATATACAGAATCTAAACTTGAATTAAACTCGTGCCTGCATGACTAGGATGGAGAAAATGAAAATAGAGTTGTTAATAAAGCAAATGCATTCAGATCCTGGTAACGTGTAACCCTTGCCTGAACTGTGCTCCTGTCACTGCCTCAGACTTAGTAGCAATGAATCTGTTCCACGCACACCTTAAACTGCTGTAAACTTTGGTAACACCTTATAAAGATATGTTCGCAAATCTCAGAGGACTGCATAAAAATCTCTTTGTTTCAGACTTCAGGTTTCAGGCATATGTTTGATAAACTGTTAGAATCATAGAATGGTTAGAGTTGGAAGGGATCGTAAAGATCATTGAGTTCCAACCCCCCCTGCCATGGGCAGGGACACCTCCCACCAGACCAGGTTGCTCAAAGCCCCATCCAGCCTGGCCTTGAACACCTCCAGGGATGGGGCATCCACAACTTCCCTGGGCAACCTGTTCCAGTGTCTCACCACCCTCACAGGAAAGAATTTCTTTCTGGTATCTAGTCTAAATCTCTTCTCTTCCAATTTAAAACCGTTGCCTCTTGTCCTGTCACTGCCCTTCCTGGCAAAGAGTCCCTCCCCGGCTCTCCTGTAGGCTCCCTTCAGATATTTGGTAGGCTGTTGATTAATTAGTTTCCTGATCACCTCCAGAACTGTATTTGCTTACACCACCACAGTTCAGTATAAAAAAAATTATTATTCTGATTCTCCAAATCTGTTGCAACACAGCCACCGCTTCAGGTTTTGTCTTTATTTTTCCTTCGTCTTTTTTTTTTTTCACAGCTCATTCTACAACCACAAACAAAACACAGCCAGAAGAAGGAAAACTTCAGACAGCAGACTGTAAGCCCTGGGGTCTGTAGGGGCTCTCCCCAGGGGGGCTGGCAGACCAGATGAATTCCACAACTGTAACTTTTAGATGGACCCCAAATTACAGTTGTTCTTCACACAGCAGAAGTGAAAAAAGTCCAAATGACCATGAACTCCAAAAGTCCTGTCAACCATCATCCATTTCCCTAAGACAGAAGCCACGGACCAGCCAACCTTCCCCTCAGAGCACAATCTTGTGCCCTGGATCGGCAGCCATCCAGGGAGAATATTACTCATTCCCTTCCACCCCCTCCAAATGCTCTTGATAACAGACCTGGGGCAAGATGTCCTGTCTTTTGTTTTTCCATGAAAGCAGACACAGCGGGCTCCCATATGGCTAAGATCCTCATAAATTCAGACACCTCTTGGTCCAGAGAATTAAATATGAATTTCCTTCCTGTGGGTGAACCATAGCAAAAATAACAATACCCAGGACAAACAAAACAGATTGCAGCACCTTTAATTATGTTTTGCTTGCCCTTCATAATCACCAGGCAAAGCAGAGCTCTTCATATGCATGATTAATGTGATAATTTAACAACTGATTTATAGCTAAGGCACGGTAAATAAAGTGGAGGCTTTGTTTGTTGGTAAGTAGACACGCATCTGCCTACCAACAAACAGCACACCCCGGTCTACAGGGAGATGGCCTGATATGGACATTGCTCTGACCTGATCTTTTAAAATATTTATACATGTACTGTAGTCCCTTATGAACCTCCGCAATAGTTAATTGGAGGCACTTAGTCCTTCTGCTGGCCTCTCACTGTGATAAATATTTAATCACAGAGGGAAGTGTGCCTTTGCAAGAGGAGACATCAGTCACTGACTCTTGAAAACACCACAAAGGGCACTGTTACCTAGAAGAAGCATTTTAGTCTGTAGCCCAGAAGTCAAGAAAGGTCCATCTAATTATTTCTGCAGTGAAACAGCAGTCTCTCTCTATGAATTTGACATTTATTCCCTCTTCTCTGCATAAAAATAAATTTAATACAAAACTATAGTTTTTCCTGGCTAATTTATCACTGGATTTTGTAGTAGACACACAGAGCTAGGCTAAGTGTCCAGCAACATTTAATTGGGTTTCTAAAACTGAGGTGCAGGCAACCACTTCATGTCAGCAAGAATCAGTGACAGCGCAGATTCTGGGACTACCCCAAAAATCGGACGCCAGGCCATGCTTATACTGCCATCTAAAGTTGCCTATGACAGGACAGAGTTTTTAATAATCACTCAGCGAGTGTGTTTGAAATAATTCAAAATAAGACTTGACTGACTCGAATAGGTAATGAAGAATTAATGGCAAAAAGACATCTACTTTTATGAGTCTGGCAAATTTGCAGTAATCCTTGCCAGGCTGTGAGCAGAATGAGGGACAGATAAGTGCAACTTGGGATACTCAGCAATAGAAGTGATGATTTGAGCACGCACAAGGAGGTATAACTCACAGAACAAATGCATATTGAGAAATGTACCAGGAAAGCAAAGTATTAAGATGAGTAAGGGTCAGCAGAATGTTATTATTTTGGAGTTTTGAATAAGTTTAGTGGGGTATAATTTACTCATTCTGCTTTGAGTCTGTTCTGCTAGAAATCTGTTTTGCTACCTTAATTTAACTGCTGAATGATTGACAGGCAAACATTGTATATAATATAAATACAAAATTAAAAATACTTTTGTTTGAGTCTTAGTACTTTGAGGTTTTTGTAATTGGAATGCATACCTATACTACAAGTTAGGTAAGACAATGAAAAGATACTAGTATTAAATCTCTGCTTCTTTTGATACTGAATTATATTGTAATTAATTCAAGCAGAAACTACGTTAAACTATATTTCTCTTGCTTAAATTTTCAGACTGTGGCTTCCATTAGTGTTGATGACATAAGTTTTTCTTAATTATATGGGAATAAATCAAAAGTAATAATGCAGCAATCTGTGGAATTGCTCTGGGTATACAACAACTTAATTGGAAACAGAATTTGAATCACTAATTTAATATTCTTTTCTTACTGCTTTGTATGTGTGTATGTGTTACATTTATTAATTTTATATGAGGAATCTTCTAGGAATACAAACTCACCTATAACTACTGCTTTTCTTTTTTCTTCTTTTTTTTTTTTTTTTGCCTGACAGACATATGTATTTATTCCAATACATATCATTTCGGTAAGAAATAATTTCTGGGAAAGTTACACTAAGGATAAAGGATTTTAGGATCATATTACAATGATGGGAATGCTTCTGATCTACCTAAGGGCACTTTTTTTTATTTCAGCTCATGAAATGTATCTACTTCCTGAAGCCAGGACTGAGGAGTAAAGAGCATAAAAGGATTTGTGAAAAAAACACTGATGGAGACAACAGCAGACATCACAATGTCAATGTGGTGGGTTTCTTCATTATAACGGGGATCCCAGAAAGTGCCCGGGAGCTGAACTTCCTGTAGAGCCATGCCCACAAGTCATTCTTCCCCAAGCAGTAAAAATACCAATGCCATGCAGAAGTTTTTTCCTTCAATTTAAATCTGTGTTTTGCAGTGGATTTTGAATTAAAACCTAATTAAAAAAAGAAGCTCCACAGAGAGGAAATCGATGAAGATAGGATAGGCCACACACAGGCACATACAATTTCCATTTTCAGATAGTGGTAAAATGCAGTTTGTGGTCTTCAGTGACAGAAGACGGAAGTTTTGCTTAATTTTTTATATCCTTAAAGCATTGGGCCGAATGGATTGAGGAGATTGCTATCAGACATCTGGCAAGGAGTTTACACTGTAATCTGGGCATGTATACTATTTTGATGTTTCAGGTTTGCCACTTCCACTACTGATTAGCAAAATGTATTAAATCTGACAGGCGCAGATCAACAGCTGGGTGGCCACATATACAGCTTCCTTCCTCAGTTCAAAGACAGAATTTCCTTTCTGCTCTCTCTGGTTGTCATCCAGAAAATGAGAAACTGCAAATATTATTTTTTTTTTCCATGAGAAAGTTTTTTGCAAAATTGTATATTTCCCTGGGAAAAATCACGTCAATCGAAAATTTCCAGCTCAACAGCTCAAGGCATTCATCTGAATGTACGTTTCAGGATTGCCTGAGAAGCCTTGCTCACTGGTATTTTTGTTTGAGTTCTCTCCAGTCGCCAATACAGAACTTGGAGAGGGGAAATTCCCATAAGTTGCTGCAAGGTGGAGCCAGGCTGATTAGGCTGAATATGGGGTCTACGGCCTGGGGCATACTAAGAATGTTTGTTCTGATGACACTCATTAAGCAAAAGCAACACCAAAAACCAAAGCAGCACTTTTGGATGTTTTTAGAACTGATGTAACAAATGCATATAGATAAAACAAACATTTAAAAGTGTTTCCCAGGCCCATAGACAAAAAATCTGCGACATGCACACCTGAAGAAACCGTTTCCAACATGCCAGAACAAGTCCCATGATCCATAGACCCACAATCTGGGTTTGATACCACATTACAGCAGACAATTAATAAATCCTGAGATTCTCCAAGGCTGATATTTTGGTCCCAGAGTCCACATGGGAACATGGGACAGACATACACTCCTGATACAGGATCTTAAGACTCCTCCAGAAAGAAACTTTTTTAGGACACAATTATTGCTTCTCTTGCAGAAAACTGTGTAGATACGACAAAAGGACAGCCCCAAAGGCCTAGATGTGGACATCAGACACCTCACAGACTATATATACTTCCAGATATCTCTCCAGCCTGCCATGATAGGGGGAGGTTGGTTGTGTTACAGGGACTTCACTTTAGGAAGACTGGATTCTCTACACACAGCAGTAGGGCAGTTACTCATAGCCTAATATTTCACCCTGGTATGCCTAGGATGCAAAAGACATAGCCCTAGTAGAACAACCTCACTTGGATACGGCCAACGCAAAGAAAATTATTAACAGAAGTTCCTGTTTGTATGTCTTCAAACACAGACACCAAAGTGCTGACGAGCTTGTAAGATTTCACTGAATTTCACTGAATTTTTAGAGTTGGAAGGGACCATAGAGATCATCTAGTCCAACTCTCCTGCCAAAGCAGGACCACCCAGAGCATGTCAGA
>JAHREE010000131.1:11463373-11571981 GCA_033628505.1 Tringa tobata
GGACCAAGTATTGACCCCTGGGGGACACCACTAGTTACAGGCATCCAGCTTGAACCTGCTCCATTAATCATCACCCTTTGGGTCCTGTCGCACAGCCAGTTTTCAATCCACCTCACTGTCCCCTCTTCCAGCCCGAAAATGAATTTGAGTTATTAACTGTTCATCTGTTCATAGCTTGTAAGTTAGTTGGGTCTTCCACTTTTAAAGCTCTCCTTTTGAGGTGAGCCTAACCCTCATCAGTACCAGTCTTCCCTATTTTGCACACACTAGGAACAAGGTCCAGGGGAAAGTGTCTGGCCAGAGCTGTGAACTTTGCAGACCTGACACACTGAAAATCCAGGCTGGTCCCTCCTCTCATCTTCTGGAGGAATTTTTTTCCAGTGAAGTTCACATTTCCGTTGATGCCCTGACAGATGAATTAAGGCCTCAGAGCTGGATTTTTCCCAGTCTTATATAGATTCCCAGTGAGCTGAAGGGCAAATAAAGCTCCTTATCTCCTGTGTATCCTGTATTTGGGGGTGACATCCTTGTGTTTACAAAGACTGGAGACTTCTATGCTTCTTTTCCCAGTGTCCAGCGTGTGGGTATAGACAAAAACACCATCAAGAGTGCACTTTACCTGCTCAGGCCATTAAAACTCATCCCAAGCATGGGACAAAGAATCACAGAGAAGGAAGAAAAGGCTGTATTTGCTTATGACCTGCTAGAGACATTGCATTACGTCAGCCACTGCCATGGAGCAAAGGTGGGAAGATAGTTGGTCCTCCTCACTCTGCGATTCAGTCCTATTGCTCTATAGGCTGGTTTGAATTCCTCTTCTAGGATTTCCTAATCATGGTTTCACTAATTGCAAATAAAAAAAAAAAAAAAAGGCGGAGCCAGGATGATCCTCTTTGTTTCAAGGCTACCTCTGACCATCGCCATTATCTGTGCTGAGTTCTCCAGAAGGAGCACCCCTGCCACCACAAGCAGCACTCAAAAAGCCCAAAGGACACCTGCCTCTTTGGCCTCCTCACTGAGCTCTCCTGAAATACAATCAAACTTGCCAAGTCCTGCAACTCTGTGATTAAACATGACACAATTTTAGGTCAGCATAGGGCTTGCTTTGTTACCCACTGCTGAAGATTACTGGCTCATTCAAACTCTTGATTCATGGATTCATAGAAAGAGTAATTAATGCACCTGTCTGGGTGACGAACAGTTCACCAAAGCACCTAGGAAGAGGAGGAGAAATTGAAATATTTTTATATTCAATAATGAAGTATTTTTCTCTATTAGCATTTTAATAGGAAAATGAAGCTTTATGAGTTTCTGCAACAGAAATCAATTCAAATAGCTTCTTGGGAGGTTGTGGGGATTTTTTTTTTGTTCAAGGAAAGGGAAAGGCAGAGGATCTGAAGGCAGAGTTAATTTTGCAGGAGACTAAAACCCACTCAACACTTAGCTTTTCACAGGTGAACAAGCACTGCGTAACTGTGACATCGCAGAGGGAATCATGTCATCTGAAAGGTTTAAATGGACAAACTGGCCATAACCTTCTTTAAAAGCCAGAAAATTCATAAAAAAACCTGCTCTCTAAAGGTGCCATCTGATGCTACAAAAGCAAAGCATTCCTATAACAGAGTGGAATAACTACTGTGTCACGCCTGCCTCAGGCAGTGGCACAAGGACGCTAAGTACTGTACATTCTGATTATTATAAAGCATGGTTTCTTCTTGCTGTTGTAGATGAGGTGGATATATCAATCCCCAAGATCTCTTCTACCCAGGCAGTATTATTAGACTCATTCCCCTGGGAAGGAGTCCCAAAGGTTTCAGTGTAACACAGGGTTGTTCAAGCTGTACCCCCTTTTTTTTCCCCATCCTCAGTCACACCAGCAGGCCTTATTAGCAACATCAGTCTCTTTGGCTTTTATTCCCATAGCCCCACAACCTGTCCCAGCTGAGAAGCCACGAGCTGGCTTCCCCAGAGCTTTAAAGCAGATCTATGCAAACCTACCCAGAAAAAAAAAAATAAAAAAAAAATAGCAGCAGCAGCTGCTATTTTAATTTGAGAATTTAATTTGAGAATTTAAAACATGTGGCATAAAGAAGAACTCAGACTTGGGTACAAAAGAAATTTCTCCTGAAGAAACTAAAAAAGCCAAAACAAAGTCTTCCCATGTTACTAAAACCAAGCACCCTTTGGTACACAGCAGTTAAGCCCTCTCCTAGCCGAAGGTCGCGTGGCTGATGCCTGCAGTCTCAGGATTTAGTAATGAATGAAAGCATGCATTTTTTCCCAGTAGCTAGGGGTGAAAAGAAGTGAATCCTCTCTTCTTCTTGTGCGTGTCTGTGCACACTGTGGAGCGCAGACAAGAAGGAGTCCTTGCTCTGGCAAAGTCATTGGCTTCCTCCAAACAAGGGTGGAATCCACTTGCAGTGGCTAGAGGTGTGTAGCTACTCCATGTCAGTGAATAAATAGCCCAACAATGAAAGGGGCTCAGGCCTCACATGCTTAGGGAAGCTGACACGGGGTTATTGCTATTTGGAAGAGCAAATACGCACTACAATATACACCACGTGTGAAAGTTCTCAGCAACAACATTCTTCAGCTTTAATTACATTGTCAAAGCACCAACTTCACCAAAGGCCATAGGATTAACACTACCTGCATTGCAACCTTTCACAAATAGTAACACCCTTCAATGCGGGGCATTTTGCTGCAGTACACAGCTGAAATTTAATTTCTCCACCATTTGAAAAATTGAAATACTTAAGTAATAACATTCAGCAACATCATCTGCCATCTGATAGTGCACAGAAACTGGGCAATTATGTTTCGCCTCGGGTGGCTAATAGGCCCATTTCAAATTTCAGGCATTATCAGATAATAACACTGCCTGCATCTGAGTATATTATTATAATTATTAACCGTAAAGAAATTGGGGGGATGGGAGGGATTGATTTTAATTATTTAATTTTGAAGTGCAATAAGATAAGTTCGTTGTTCCCCATGAGCTAACATTCAGAGACTGAGCGCTGGCATCACTGCAAATTTAACTCAGTTCAATCTGACTTGTTTTCTGAGTCATAAAACCTTATCATTGCTATTTGGAATAAGTAGGTCTCAGAGCAGTGAGACTTGCCTAGAAACATTACACGGGAATAAAAATGGTAATGGCAACAGAAACTCTGAGGAATCTTTCACTAGAATCCAGTTTGTTTCTGACAATCTGTAAAAGCTGTGGTCAGTGTTCTAGACCAATTACTGTATTTTAATTATTTAGCTTTCAAACTCTTCTTAGGATGTGGATTTTCATATTTGGGATGAAACAGAATCTAAATGAAATACCCTTCATATATTTATAAATGCCAAAATTTAGGGCCACAAATGTGTAGAAGCTTAAAAAGTGGAGAAATGTTTTTTGGAAATAGGAGCCCTGAGTCGAAGTTGCACTGGAGGCAGGCAGTGTGCTTCTGTGGCCTGGGTGAAAACACATAAAGGAATATGTAGCTATTTTGACCAATTTCATAACTTCCATTTCTGTATCCATAGGAAAAAAGACTTAAAATCAATGTGAAACACAGCATTACACTTTCTAGGTTTATAAATGCTTCAGTGCACGGAAGGAATCTTGAATGTACTCCTTCCTATAGAAAGGAATAGAAAATTCAGTACTCGTAGAAA
This sequence comes from Tringa tobata, assembly GCA_033628505.1. Taxonomy (NCBI): domain Eukaryota; kingdom Metazoa; phylum Chordata; class Aves; order Charadriiformes; family Scolopacidae; genus Tringa; species Tringa tobata. Next base: position 11,467,043 of record JAHREE010000131.1, read on the forward strand.
ATTTAATAAATTATGTAGTGAAGAAATTAATACTAAGCTTTGTAGAGGTCTCTACATCTCTCCACTTGCTGTGATTCTGTGATATTGGTATTTTTCAAAGCTCAAGGCTCAGACATAGCACACAAACTGTTTTTAATAATTGCTTTATGAAAAAAGTAATTTTCTAGCATTCTGTAGGAAAAGCTTCAGAAATAGTGAGGTGAGTTTACACTTTTGGCACAAACACAAGACGGCATAAAAAGGCTAACTAATTATTTAAACCCTTTTCATTATTTCATGGGAGACTGCTCTTTTCAATTCTCAAAGGTCATTTAGTGCACAAAAGGATTATCATGCATGAGAGTTGAGTGCTGTGTAAAAACCACATTTAACAGAGTTCCACAAAAAACAGAGAATAAGAAGTAAAGGCAGTTTAAAACAAGTATTTGTCTAACCATCTGGACGCAAACAATTCTTCATTTAAACAGCCACTGTGACTCATGTCAAGCCACCAGTATCAGGCCTGCTCCAGTCCCACCAGCTTCCCGACCTCCATACAAACCATTTCACAAGCACAGAATCACAGAATCTTCATGGTTGGAGGGGATTTTTTGATCATCAAGTCCAATCACAAAAAAAACCCCACACCAAAAAACCCCACAAACAGACACAAACCAACAATCTCGGGCACTAGAGCATGCCCTGAAGAGCCATGTCTACACGTTTCTTAAATACCTCCAGGGATGGTGACTCCACCACCTCCCTGGGCAGGCTGTTCCAGTGCCTGACCACTCTCTCAGGAAAGTAATTCTTCCTAAGATCTAATCTAAACCTCCCCTGCCACAACTTCAGACCATTTCCTCTGGTCCTGTCATTATTCCCTTTGTAGAAGAGGCCAACACCCACCTCTCTACACCCTCCTTTCAGGGAGTTGTAGAAGGCAATGAGGTCTCCCCCTCAGCCTCCTCTTCTCCAAACTAAACATGCCCAGTTCCCTCAGCCTCTCCTCATAGGACTCGTTCTCTAGACCCCTCACCAGCTTGGTGGCTCTTCTCTGGACACGCTCCAGCACCTCAATGTCCAGAACTGAACACAGTACTCAAGGTGAGGCCTTACCAGTGCTGAGTACAGAAGCACCATCACTTCCCTACTCCTGCTGGCCACGCTACTCCTGATACAGGCCAGGAGCAATCTTCATTCCTCTTCCAATTCCTCTTCCACCGTCGTACATCTGTGTGTCTGAATGTGCTGCATGTAACTGCATTTTTCTGAAAAATAATGGAGAACAGAAGAATTTCATTTTCATGGGTATCCTTTCTGCTATGAATATTGCAGTTATCTCATGAGAGGCATTTTACAATTAGAACAGCAAGAAAAATCTGCCGTCCTCTGCAGTGTTAGAGGGTGGCTGTGAAGTAAGGTGCTTTTTAGGGTACCCACGGCACGGGACAGCCAGGCACTGCTCCTTCAGATCGCTCCAAAGCAGAGCTCTTCTACCTCCTTAAAGGTTACTGCGCTGGCTAAACACAGTACTTCACATTTTTCCATTAACTAATCTTAACTATACATGTGGATTTAGTTGCAGGGGATAAGGGGAATTAGATTGCAAGAAGGCCTCCGACTCAGCAGCAGCCGGCTTGACGAAGAACAGCTCTCCCCCTTGAACCTCCACGAGCTTTCACAAAACAGCCTTGCCAGCGCTCATGTAGCTGGTGCCAGCATTTTGCAGCTCCTCTGGTCCTCTGCTCCGGGAAACCGGGCGGTGGCCTCCAATCTCCAACCTTCTCAGCCCCCTGGAAGCTTCCCTCCTCAGTCCCCTGGAAGACTTCGCGATGCGGCCGGCCCAACCTGTGCAGCCAGACCTGTGCAAAGCGAGGCGCTCAGCAAAAGGGAGGACGGGTTCTCCCAACGCGTCGGTAAGGAATCTAGGCAGCCAGCATATGCTTTATTGAGGCTTATAAAAAAAGCTGAGAACGTGGGTAACAGACAGACAGAGCTCAGCTGAAAAACGTACTGAAGTGTAAGAGCTGGGATTGTTCAGCCTGGAGAAGAGAAGGCTCCGGGGAGACCTTATAGCGGCCTTTCAATACCTGAAGGGAGCCTATAGAGGAACTGGAGAAGGGCTCTTTGACAGGAAGTGCAGTGATAGGACAAGGGGAAATTATTTAAAATTGGAAGAAAAAAGATTCAGATTGGATATAAGGAAGAAATTTTTTACTATGAGGGTGGTGAGACACTGGAACATGTTGTCCAGGGAAGTTGTAGATGCCCCATCCCTGGAGGTGTTCAAGGTCAGGCTGGATGAGGCCTTGAGCAACCTGCTCTAGTGGGAGGTGTCCCTGCCCATGGCAGGGGGGTTGGAACTGGATGATCTTTGAGGTCCCTTCCAACCCAAACCATTCTATGATTCTATGATTCCAGCGTAAGAGCACTGGGACGGTAACCCCTGGGACGGGCAAGGACACCTTGGCTTCCCCAGGCCTGCACGGGGAGGCCTTGTGCAGAGCAATCCTGCCCCTGACACAGCACCCGAGGATTGAGCACACAAGTGATACGTCTGTGATTAGGTGTTGACTTTATGGCTTTTTTTAACTACCAGGGAATTTTTTTTGTGAAGGTATTTTTTTCAGGGCCTCGCTGCAGGCCTTTTCAGTGTGACATATGTAGCTGCTTAACGCTTCAGCTTTTCAGTGCCACGCAAGGGGTAAGTGGAAAGGCTGTAGAAATTTTCCATTACTGCAGAGCAGTGCAGCTCAGCAAATGTTATTTTTTTTACATTACGTTATTGATAGGGTTTTTAGCGAATTCTGAATGGCAGTTTATTTGCCAGTTTGCAAACACTCCATATATTGACTATTAAGATACTCAACTTGATTTGCTCTCAAATAGAAGTAAATCACATCACATGTTTTTTTTTTAAAAAAAGTGGAAATAAAACTATTTATTCTAGTGAAACAAATCTCTTCAGCTTTGGATATCCTCCTCTCTCTCTCTCACTCCCCTCCTCCCTGATATTTCGAAATGGCACTGGCCCAAGACACAGTAATCCAGTTTGTTCAGTGACCAAACACTCTCTCACGCCTGGAGGATCAACTCGAGTTGCCACACAGCCAGAATCAATTCGTGAAGCTGACATCCAGGCATCCTCTGACGGCTGCAGTACCTGGGGTGCCTGAAATGCCATTATCTCTCCCTGCAAGTGGTGAATCTCAAGAGGTGGAATCGCTTTTTCCCTGGCCTGTTTTCAATGGCAACATGTCAGGTTTTAATTGCCTAAAAGGGTCTTAAATTTAAAATGCTTTTTCCCAGGTTCTTGGATAATTTAAATCCTTGACTAGTTCATTAAAAGGCCATTTGCAACGAGGCCGCCTGGCGCATCCCTCACTTAGCACGCTCAGCCGAGCTAGGAATAGAAGTAAATAAACAGCATCCACTCTGCCTGACACTGAGCACAGTGTTTGTGGGTGCCCACAGCGGCGGCGGAGGGGCAGGAAGGGGTGTATTGTGGCTAAAGGGCTCGGTTCTTTCTTGAACAAATAGAAAAGGTGAAGTCCTGGCTTTAGTGAAGTCAGCGGCAAGATTCCCAAAGCTTCCAATAGGACCAGATTTTTCTCTCAATTAGTTTCAGAGGGTTTCTACAGGGTGGTGTCTCTGAGGGGGCAGTGAGGAGAGCTGATCCATAAGGGTCCAGATTAGCTCACTGGAAAACATAAACAAAATAGAGCAACAATAAATAGTAGATGTATGCTTTGGCTAGACACCTTCCTCAGTGTTTTGTATTTTCACCCTGTGCCCTGTTTGTGTCTGTGTATTACTTTGAAATGATAAAGTGCTAGATTATACACAGTAGTGGAGACTTTTTTAAAGGAGTAAAAACAGTTTCCTGATGAATAGAAATGGCCCTCTAATAAAAACAGAAAAGATACATTCTCAAGACGTTTGGAACCAACTTTGAGAAAGCGAGGCAACTGAGAGAGCGAGACAGGAATAAGCTATTGAACAGGTTCTGCTTTCTATACAGGATTCATCTAAGAACCTGATATTTTTAAATTTGGCAAATATTAATATTTGCCAAAGTTTTGGAAAAAGTAGTTAGGAACATATCAGAAAAATCTCAGTTCACATCTAATGACTATATATATGTATTTGTGTAGGAGGTACTCATAGACACCGCACTCACTATTCAAATATATATAAAAATATATATTTATACATACACACACAGCAGTAATGAGACCCATAATGCAGCCACCCATATTGTTCTTACATGAATACACATATGCTGTGCACACTCACCTCCCCAATGTTGCAGACCCTAATCACAGCTGTTTCGCCAGCCAAGACTGCTTGCAAAATTCCAATTCTTAATATCAACCACTTATTCATTAATTATGCTTGGCACTTACATAACCTTTCTCAAGTAATTGATACCTTCTGGATGCTGAGAGGTTTTCCTTTACAGAAAGGCCATATTTTTGTTGCATCGCAGTTTCTTGCCACAAGCCTGGCACTGTACAGTGCTGAAAAGTTTTGCTCTGCAGCCTAGTCTGTGCTGTATAAATGTTAGATGCTGCTAATACCTGAAAAATTCATTAGAGTTATTTGAATTTTTGGCTTTTAGGTAACTGGAAAGTGAAATCTGGGTGCAAGTTGCAGCTTACCAGAAGGATTCAATAGTGAAGCACAACTGTTCATTTCCAAATGCCTAGGTATTTATATTTTTCTGATTTATTTATTTCCATCGCAGTTTAAATTAAATAGACTGTTAGCTTCTTTTCACACATTTTCCAAGGAGACCAAAATAGGAAGTATGTCCTTTTAAGCTCTATTTTTTCTTAAAATCTCTCTGCTTCCTTCTCCTCTCCTTTTGAAAACTTTCTCCGCCTTGGAAAGCACGTTCAACAATAGCAGTCTCTTTCTGATTTTTTTTTTTTTCTTTAACAGGTTAAATTTTCCTGGTTTTCGTTTTCTTGCTTTTTACTGTCACTTTGCTGTACAACAAAACAGTGAGAAAATGATCCATCTCTGTAAAGGTTGTTTGTTATTAAATTTAATACCTACTTGAACTGCTGCTTCTTTTTCTTGAAGGCTCATGTTTGTCTTTAATTAAAAAGAAAGTATGTGCATGATGCATAGCTAGCTGCCTCTGATCTCTACTGTTTGATACCATCCATTCGAATATAAATGTTTTCCCTTGTTCATTCAGACATTAAATCAATGCAACAAATCCGAAGGTCTACTGCAGTGTCATTTGTTTGTGGGATTTTTGTTTTCTTTTCCTTAAAGAAAGTGTCAGGAAAAAAAAAAAAGTGATATTAAGATAGCTGGGCCTCAAGACTTTAATATTTAAAGCACAGAGCACAGCAAGGCAGGATCTGTTCCTGGCAATTCAGGATGTTTTGCAACGCAATGCAAACACCTACGCTAGGAAAGCATCAAACTCAAAGAGTTAAATACTAAAAGTGGGATTACTTGAAGCTGACCCTACCTTCCCCCCAGCGAAGGCAATTCTAATACACCCAGGGGATTAGCAGCCTTAATACAGGCTAAGTGTATCCCTGTCTGACTAGCTCCTCTTTCATGCTATGCTTCAGTCCATATTCCCAATCAGTTCAATTTACCATTGCATTCTTTTTCCAGACGTGAACTGGACCATAATTTACTGCCTCCTTTCTCCACCAGAAAATTACAATCCTCTCAGAGACAATGTCTTTTCTGCTTTGGTTTTAAAATTTTCCAGTTAGATTTGTAATACAAGATGAAATTACATTTCCATATCTTCTCCTGCTGGCTCTCCCAGCTTTCCTGCTCTGCGGCTTTACAAGCTAAGCTCACAGCATCTCTTTTTAAGCAGGGTCTTGCTAATCTCCTCCATTCAGCCCTGTCATGTTCAGCCCCTCAGGGTAGATCACATTGGAATAGGGAAAAGAGGGGACCTGGTAAGTCATGAACAGAAGGTATTTTGCACTTTTGCCTACATTCTCTTTTAAAAAAAATATTTTCTTCCAACTGCTAATGTCTTCTTCATGTTGCAAGCATCTTTTGTGTCAGAGTCATTTATGAAATCCCTGCTGAAGAATTCTATTTTGAAAATTAGCCAGCTGGGGACTAGAATAGTTAGGAAATAATATCATTACGATGCAGTAATGTGTTAATAGTGCCGTTATAGCTTTGTAATTCCTACTGTTCTCATATCCCTGGCCTCCTATATGCTGATTTTTCCTCGCACTAAAGGAATTGCTATAGCAACATACCTTCAAACACGTATGATTAATATTTTATACACCCATGAATGACTAGATATTTGTTCTAGACATAGCATATTGAAAAACAAGATGGAATACCTGCCATGAATCCATAGAACAGAAACTGATTTATACTGGAAAAAAAATAAATCATAAATTGAATAAGAACAAGAGAAAATACAATTTCATAGATTCAGAATACAGGCAAGTTGATAAAATATACTGCAATGCTTTGATCTCTCTGGTATATCAGTGTTAGTCTAAAGAACACAGAATATCACAAGCCATTTTAGTATTATATGAAAAAAAAATGTTATTTTTTCCACATAGGAAAACAACTACATCACTTTTTTCCACCTATGTTGAGATGCCTCAATCCAGAAGCCAGATTCTTCCTTAGACCCCAGGGAAGATAAAGATGTCTCAAGTTTGGGAAACCAAAAAAGTGGTCACATTTTGCAAATTTAACCTCACACGCACCTTCAGGCCTACAGTCAAGAAGGTGTCAACGTTTGTGCTTTCTCTCAACTTCAGCTCCTCTTGGCATCATTCAGGATTTTGCATAACTGACTGCAGCTGCCATTCCTGGTCAGGAGAGGCCATTAGAATCATATGCTTTACCTTTTCAGTCCCAAAAGCTAATTATACAGAATTCACCATTAACCACGTGGGATGCTAGTTACTGGAGGCTGATCAAACTTCTTTCCAGAAGTCACCCAGTTTGTATGATGCATGTAATGGCAGAATTCCCTCATCTTCTAAGGTAAACTCTCCTAGTGTAGTTACAAATTTCAGCTTTCAAAATGTTGAATAAAGAATAAAGCCAAGTCATGCGGCGAATGAGGCAGTTGTAAGGAGCAGAACTGCCTCAGTGTGAAATAAAGTAGCCATGGCTAACAGATTCAGGAGGAGCCCCACATGCCACAAACACCCAATTTAAGTCTTTAAAACAGGACATTGGGCATGTGTGAGCTTTTACCATGCAAAGGGTAAATTCCACCCTACGGATGGCCGGTGCAGGGCATGCTGAACAGCAAGGCTGAGCACCACTGAGGCCTGTGGAGCTCTTGGCTTTCTGAGGCCTCCATTTACCAGCCCACGTACCTCTGTTCAAACTGCCAAACCCCTTCAACATTGGCTTTGAGCACAGGCAGAACATGTTTCACACAATGCAGGAGTCAGAGAGTTTGTCATGCAAAATGTAGAAGTTCAAGAGGGGGGCCGAGTGTGGTTAGACTTCTAAAGGGCAATGTCCAACTCGGAAAACACCAAAGCTCTCAGGAAAAACGGTGGAATCTGAAAATATAAATGATAGGTTATAGGGAACATCACTGATATTGGAAAGGCTCTAAGATTTCTAGAGCTGGGATTATTTTTCTGCTTCCAATTTCTTGATGTTGCCTGTGGTGCTCACATACAGCCCACTGGCCCATAGTAACCTGAGGGTGCGTGCGTATGACTCTTCTCAGAAGGTGATGAATACACCGCCTAGGCATTCACAAAGAGAAACATCTCAGACAATCTGTCTTAAATGACACTTACAAAGTGTCATTTAGGAAAGTTGGCTACTTTCCTAAAAGATTGAGATTTTTAGAGGCATTGGCTTCCCACTGACAATCTCAGGGCCTGAGTGTCAAAGTCAGTTTGTCTGCCAGAAACATATGCCTTCCTGCTCTACGGGGATAAATGTCCCAAGCATCTCTGGGTATCTCTGACCAATTAAATAGGCAGAGAGCTGCATGGGTGAGTTTGATTTATGACTGCATATAAACAGCCGCTCGTCGTTTTATCTGAACATCCACTTCTTATGCCCCAGTGCTCAGATCATCTAACAAAGTCTTGCTCTGTCTTAGTGTTTCTGGGGCTCACAGCCTTTTGCAAGCTTTAAGCTTTGACATATCATTAGGCAAGGCTGCTAGAAAAAAAATGTCCCTAGCATCTCCATGTAAGTCAAAATTGCTTAAGTCTGATTGTGACAATCTGTAAGGCTCAGACAGCCATTTGGTAGCATACTGTCAAATAACTTGTGCCTCAGTTTCCTTTCTTGCAATGTTGACTTGTGTTTTCCAAACACAAAGCCCATGGTCTGACACAGCCTCTGTATCTTTCAATGCTTCATCTTGAGCATTTTGTGAAACTAAATGTTCTCTAGTCATATTTCCAAGACCTATAAAGCCACCAGCTCATTCCAGCTCACCCCAATTCTTTTGAGAAGAAAAGGAGTAAAAAAAAACCAAAAAGGATGAAAAATCCCCTCCTTATTCTCTTAAATAAGCAAACTAGGTTGTCTGACAACTGTCACTTTAAATGGATGGAGTGTGAGCTTCTGTCAGAATGGATGGAAGCCCAGAGCTAAACAAAAGATCAGCAGCAGTCATCAGGGATAAGAAGCAAAGAAGTGAACTAAATTGTTAAGCGAGCTTTTATAGAAAGGTGTAAGTCTTCCTGAGCCATCACTGTTGACTTCACTAGTAGACACGAAACTTAATCTGAGAGCTGCTTTAGCACTGATCTTTAACGGAGCATTGACTGCCCATTGCATTCTGACTTGGAGGAGCAAAGGGAAGTATGGGATAACACAGGCAGGTGGTGAACAGAGAAAATCTCTCTCCCCTCTGCAATCAGTTCCCTCCTCCTGTCACACACTGTGCGCCATCCATTCTTGCTGGAGAATCCGGGAGGCTGGAGAAATGACAGCTTCATCCTGTCATTCCAAGGTTATGTGCTTTTAAAACCACATTAACAAGGGCTCTCTTTTTCTTTTTCCTCCAAAATTGAGAAGGGGCTGAGGGAGGCAGAACTATACTGAATTGCTAATTAGAGATTCAGTCCCTGAAGAATACCAGCACATTTCTTCTTTGGTTATGTTCTATCATGAAGTTATTTTAAAATATTCTAATCCAAGTGCCTATTCCACCCCCTTTTGTCTGACTGCTATTTATATGCTGTCTACACACAATGATCAAGGGGATTATAATGGTGCTCTATCATAGTTCCCCATGAAGAAGCTCTATTCTCAAATACATATGCCTTTTCCAGTTATCCCTGCACCTGTATGTAAGAGTGCAGTTGCCTAAGACAGTCTTTATGGAGTCAATTGTTTAAGTGAGTTTAAATGTGTTTTTCTAGACTTTTCATATGTGGAGATTCCCTTTAATCTTAATTCTGACTTTGTGTAAGTTTAATAAGCAAATTCAAGGTGCATAAAGATTGAAACTCACCTAGCTGAGTGCTTGGTTTGGGTTGGTTACTAAAAAGACATTTTATAAGAAATCTTACTCCTGAAAAAGAAATTAGATTTATGAGGCCAGGTTCAAACCTGCAAAACAATGCATTTGATGAATATTCAGACTTTACAGCTGCAAGGACAGAGAGCCTCTTAATTGCCTTGCTCCAACACTTACAGCAGCAGCTTGCAACTCCCATCAACCGCAAATCGTCTTCTAGTGATTCTGCCCCTGCCAATTATAAATATACTTCTGACAGCAAAAATACATGGTAAAATCTGGAGATCTTTGTAAGGTTAGCAAAGCATCCACCTTCCAGCTTCTCTGCATCAGTTTATCCAAGTCTCCAAATGTGCTCTCAAGAGAGTAGAACCTTCTTGAGATGCCACTAGTGCAGAAGCAAAACATACCCGGGTTAGATCACTGAATGGGAGTAGGTAGCCTTTAAAGTAACAAAAAACAGCACTGCATCAGCAATCCTGCCTCTCTCAAATGGGAAGTAATTTCAGATTACAAGTATGTTTCCAAGATCTTGCATCTCCAGAATTATTCCAGTGGGAAGGTATGGTTAGAAATCAAACTAAAGACTTTTTAAATCACCTTCTCTTGCTATGCTCTAACTAAATGAGAAAAGACAGAATATAAACAATTGCAGAAAGCTGAGATAAATCATACATTCTGGGCCATATAAGACGATAGTTAAATACAGTACCAAGAGACCACTGGTGTAATGCAACTTTTCCATTTTTTCACAGACTGAGACAGCCTAAGTTTTACTTACCTGAATCAAGAGACCAAAATCTCTGCAGAACATGAAGACATACTTTATTTCTCACTCAAGGTTGGATATATTCCACCAGTAAGCACAAAGGAAAATAATCCTTGCTTTCTTCACTGAAAAGAGTCTTCAAATCCATGAACACTCGTATGATGGTGGAGGACCCTTGGGCCTGCATCTGCAATAGAAGAGGGAAGATATGGACATTCTACATTTTGAAAAATTGGAGGAAAAGTCACATATCCTGTATTGTGGCATGTGCTCTTTCTGGCTCAAGAAAAGGGAAGCAAGCCAGAGAAGAGTATATGGAATCTAATATGATCTCCAAACATTTGAAAACTGTGGGACAGAGCAATTCAGCTAGATTACACAGAAATGTGTAGACATAGGATATGGCACTTACTAAATATGCTCAGATGTTTGGTAACTGTTTCTGAGGCTTTGAAAAACTTTCCATTGCAGGAAAGACATCTGGCGGGTCATCCACAGTTGCTTGATGAGAAATTCTTTATGGATGTGAAAGTTAAGGACTGCCCTGAGCCTGACTGATGAAGAACCAAAAGATATGTCTGCTGGCAAAGCCAAGTCCCAGATCTTTATCAGTTCCAGTTCAGACAAGAACTGCTGGGAGAACAGTCAGGCACCCCAGAAAGTTTCTAACAGGCTTCAGAAAGCCAATGAGCAGTGAGGAGATGCTGTGACAGGGACAGTCTTCTCAAACTCTGAGCATGGATGACATTTTCACACACATACTCTGGCCATGCTATAAATTTTAAGAACTGTCTTGGGAACAAGATGAGAAGGGAGTGCCTCTGTATGCAATAAAAGTGCTCAAAACCTCATGTTTGGATATACAGCAGCAACAAAGTGGGGGAGACTGTATGAGGAATACAAACAGAAATGCTCTAGTAAATTTTGTTTAAAACTTATTAAGGGTATTCAAAATACAATTTAGTGTTTCAGTTTAAAATATTTTCTGTGTACATTAAATATTTGCTTTATTAAGGAACTGTGTTACTTTAAAAATTGTCTGGAAACTATGCCTGTTTTTCCGAGCTGCATCCCCAACCCCTTGAGGTGTGAAGCTTTGAGAACTCCCTGAAGAGCCAGGACTGCCAATAGTACCTCAGCTAAGAATTAAAAGAGAGTTATAGGAAGATGGGAATTTATGGAGCTGTAGAAAACCCACCATTATATTAGCATAGCTTAGTTTGGCAAAAGCAAACATACATTTAAACAGGAAATACCTCAAATCTGCTAGCCTACGTCTCAGGTGGTGTCCTTAAAATTTCCTTGTGGATATGCTACAGCAGCCCAAGTTCATCATTACTGCAAAAAACCTTCTGATTTCCCCTTCCAGCCCTCCTTAGATCATCTACGTCAATCACTAGAGAAACCATCGTTATCATTGGCGTGCTGTTGAATCCTCTATCTGCAGGACATCTTCCATTAAAGCTTTGTGCTGAGGTACCACATCTAGGCTCTGCCTTGATGCAAGTTGTTAATATTTTCTGCTTCAAAGCTCTTAAAGCCTTTCCTTCAGAGCAGAAACTCTCATTCCCCAGCTTGAATATTGGCAGTGTTCCTTCCCTTGCCCTTAATAAAAGCAGTCTCACCTCTCTGGAAATCTATTGTCCTTTCTCCTATCTTGTTGGGTTAACTGTATCAAACCTCTCTTCATATTCTTCAAGTGCCTTCCTTCTCTTTATGACGCCCTTGGTTTCACTTCTGAGGACCCTCTACAACTTGACTCCTTGAAATCATCTTTTATGATCCAGTTAGCCCCTGATGACAGCTTTTCTAGGCTTATTTTGTATTTGCGCTTTCTCCATGCCCTGTGATAAGCTCCTGAATAAATGTTCCTGAAGTCACCTTGGTATCTTCCTTCACATCTGTTTTCCCATTGCCTCAAATTTCCTAACAACTCAAGACCCCGTTCTGTACTTGGTGATGCCCTTGGGAGTTTTGCTTCAAGCATAAACAGGAGCAAGAGAAAACCTCTGTTAGGAAATGCTGGGATAGCGTTATAAACCTTAGCCGATGTTGTGGTTGCCATTTCATCAGTGCATTTGGTTGCATATTGTTTCTCTTTCTTCTAATGGAAAAAATTAAATGAGTAAAAGCTGTTTTGAGGGGGGTGGGGGGGATGTTAAACCATGTGCAATTCAGTTTTAAGAATGACTGGAAGCAGTTTGCTGGAAACTAGTTTGAATCATAACTTTAAAACTGAACACCTCTTGTTCCTGAAATTCAAGGTTGAAGGAAAAGTTCAAGCTTTGAATCTCCTCAGGTTTTGATTCTGGGCTGCATTCAAAACCAGAAGGGGCTTATTTTTCCAAATGCAATTTGATGTGGCCTGGGATAGTAAAAATCTCACAGAAACATCTGGTAAAAGTTTTGCTGATAGAAAGAACATGGAAGCATTTTTTCTTGAGAAAGCACATCATTATAAAGTTAACATATAATTTTTCTAAAATCATTGCCACTATGACTGTAAAAATATGGACTATTAGTCCAGAAGAAGAACAGATTAACTTTGAAAATTCTTTGGATCCCAATTATATCTTGTTATTTTTATTTCTAAGAACATAAAAATACCTGCTGGGTAAAGCTTATTACATCCAACACTGTCAAAAGGACAGTGCAACTGAAGGAAAATATTTGAGCTTGGCCACCTTTTGTGGTCAGTTCTTCTCACACTCCTAGAGCATCCAGAAAGACTGTTTTAAGGATGTTTCAGGACACACAGACAAACACTACACTTCAGATCTTACTACAGATCTGCCACCCATTAATTCCTCTAATTCTTTCTTGAACCTAGCGGTACTCTCTGCCTCCGCAGCTTGAAATGGCACGGGGTTGCAAAGGCTCATGACCCTCTGTGCAAAGACACCCTTTCATCTGTTTTAAACCAATGAATGCTCACAAGTCCGGTTGCTGTGGAGTGTGGCAAAGAGCAGTTCTATATTTCCCTTATCCACTGGCTTTTACAATTTCATAAACCTTGATCACATTTTCCCTAACCCAGCTGTCTCGTCAAGCTGCACAGGCCCAAACTTTTTAGTGCCTCCGGGTAAAGTAGCTGCTCCAACCCCTTGAACATTTTGTTGCCCTCCTCCACACCAGCTGCACAGTATCCTTCTTCAGATGTGGAGATCAGAAGCATACACCGCATTCAAGATGTGACCTCATCAAGCTTTTATATAATTCCCTCCTTCTTCCTTCCTGACAACGCCTAGCATTTTTTTGGTGGCTGCTGCATGCATGGTGATTTCAGCAACAACCAAGATCTCTTTCCTAAGCCACAACTGCCACCTCTATGTTTAACACCGTGCAGTAGGCCCATTTAGATTATTTTATTTCCAGATGCATTTGTTCATATCTACCTGCATTGGTACTCTTTTGCTACCTTTTGACCCTCACACTTGGTTTTCTGAGGTCCTTTCAAAGTTCCTTGCCATTAGCATGGCATTTGGTGGTCTGAGAGACCTTAGTGCCAGCTGCAACCTTGGAGATCACACTGCGAACCCACCACCACCACATCGCTGATGAAGGTGCTGAATACAACAGCTGAGGGAACAGACTGCTGACTCATATCCATCCAGAAAAGCCACCTTTAAGGACAGCTATTATTTCCTTTCTGTCCTCTTACCAGGTTTCACTCCATAAATGACCCTTTCCTCTAAACCCATGGCAACTTATTTTCCATAATAACCTCCGGTGTAGAATATTAACAACAACTTTTGGGAATGTCAAGTTATGTCCCCAGAGAAATCCTTTATCTGTGTGCTTATTAACATGTTTGCTGCCACCCTCCAAGAGCTTGAGCAGGCTACTGAGACAGACCTCCCTTTGCAGAAGGCATGCACCTTTCTTAAATGACCATGTTCTCAAAGCTTTTACTCTTATTTCATAGACTACACTATCTGATCTGACTTAAGAGTCTGTAGTTATTCCTGAAAACTTTCAAACCAGATTGTTGTCTTAAACAATGATGCCTAATCTCCATAAAGCTTATTCTCAGTGTTTTATTCACACCCAGGAGATGGGTAAATGATGCAAGTTTCCCAAAGCTGTAGCTCTTGCTGAAAATTATTTTTGTATGCTAAGTAAATAAGACAAAGGGAAGCTAGCTCCAACAAGTGATCACACCCACTTCATTTCATTGCTAGGCAAAGAAAACAAAACCAAAATAAACCTCAGGTGAGTTACAGCCTTACAGTTAAAATGCAATTAGCAGCATGATACGAACTTATCAAAATAAGCAGGTTTCTCACCTTGTATATACAGCCCTCGATATTTCTATTTCAAATCCTAATTAAGTTATTTGTTTTTCTTTTTCTTTCCCACTCCATTGTTTTCCCTTCAGCCATCAATTTTTCCCTGCCTTCCACCTCTTACCTTCTGCTTTTTTGCCACTAAAAAGCAGTAAAAATGCTAAATAATAACATTTAATAAAATACTTCCCTCTGTTACTAGAAGAAATTTACCCTCCACATTCATTTCATAACCAAAGCGCTGAGAATAAAAGTAATCAGTTATTGAGAAAATACTATCATTTCAATGGCAGTAAAGAAAAATAATTAAGCAATACGGAAAAATCCTTACAATTTGAAGTTCTTACAAATGCACCTAATTTAAGGGAAGGAACATGTGATGTTCTAACTTTCTGAAGAAATAGATCTAACATCGGACAAATATTCATGCACACACACTTGCATAGGTTATAGTGAAGTTATCTGAATCGATACTGTAATGGCTTGGCCAAACTACCTTGGCTGGCGAAAATAACGATGGATATCCAAGCCTGTCTTTTGGGGGTTCACTTAATGGTATTTATCAGTCTTGACATCTCAACCCCACCCCATGCAGTAGAAAGGTTATTAAGAGCACGGCACAAATAGCCTGTATTCCCAAGAGCATATTTTAATCAGAAAGAAAAGCAGTAACTGCAGACTCTAATAAGAAAGGGGCTCTGTGTGAGGGAAACAGCAGAAAGCGCGAAGAAGAGTTTTTCTCTTGCCTGCAGCTGGGCAGACCCTCTGGTGCAAAAAGGAAGGGACCATCCCCTGCCACCAGCCAGAGCTGCCCTCTGCAGTCATGAACAGAGGAGACATGCTGAGCTCAGCTCCCATCATTGCTGCTTTTTGCCTCTGACGAACCAGCGTCTTGCTGGGCCCTATTCCCTTAATGTTCTTAATAAACACCACTGGAAATGTACCTTCCATTCCTGTTCCTCCTCGGATGTACTTTTTAAAATTTCTTCTTAGTTTACGTTGTCAGACACAAACTGAAGGTCCAGCGTCATTCCACACTAATTCATTGCTCCTGAGGAAAAATTAGCCAGTATGTGACCACCCACCACTGCTGCCTCAGGCTGAGCTCAGGTGGAGAGGGCGAGTCGGAGTCACATCCCAGCCACTCCTGATCCCTTCTGCAGTGTCCCTGCCCAGCGGCTGCCTCTGCCTGCCTGCCCCCTGCCCCTGCGTGCCCAACAGCCAGGCACCCACTCGAGGTGGTGGCTGGAGTGCAGGGCTCCTCCCCATCCAGCACAAACTAGACCTTATTTTTAGACCTTATTGCTTTAGACCTTTTTGCTCTCTACAAGTACCTGAAAGGAGGGTGTAGAGAGGTGGGGGTCGGTCTCTTCTTCCAAGTCACAGGCAACAGGACTAGAGGAAACAGCCTCAAGTTGCACCAGGGGAGGTTTGGGTCGGTAATTAGGAAAAATTTTTACACGGAAAGGGTTATCAAGCATTGGAATGGGCTGCCCAGGGAAGTGGTTGAGGCACCATCCCTGGAGGTGTTCAAAAGACGGGTTGACATGGTGCTGGGGGACATGGTTTAGTGATGTTTTTTTGTCAGAGTTAGGTTGATGGTTGAACTACATGATCTTGAAGGTCCATTCCAACCTAGATGATTCTATGATTCTAAACTCACAGCCTGGGATGGTGCCAGAGAGGTGCTGGGAGCCCTCGCCCCACAGGCAAGCTGGCAGAAAGCAAGAGTGAGAGATCTGGGTACGCAGAAGCATCCTCAGCCTCTTCGGTTAAGTTGACCCTCAGTGTCCTGCACTAGAACCACAGTAGCACGCAGGGATGTATTAACCCCTCTGTAAGTCACCCCAGGGGAGGAAGAGGCAGATATAATGGGTAGTAGAGAAGCTCAGCCAGAATCTACACGAGAGCCAGTGCTTTCTAGCAGGGGAGGCAGTGAGGGAATTACAGGACCTGGTTACGTACACAAGCAAACGGAGCAGAAAGCCTAAGTGCTGGGTCCCAAGCGCTCCTTTAGGCCAGTCACGTGCCGTGTCCTCTCCCGTTGCACTGTTACATGGACTTCAGCCTCTGGTACTGGACACATCCTTCAGCCTCAGCATCATGTCCTGGCGGCAGCACCCCAAACATGGCCCATGGCTGTGCAGCATCAAGTTTTCGCAGGCAAACTATAACACAAAAAGCAGCAGCATCTGAAGGGATTACAGATTTTTATCCACTTGTCTGCCATGGTAGGGCTACTGGGGTACCAGGGGTCCTTGGCTACTGAAGTCCATAATCTGGTACATTAACTTCAACCTTCCTTATTGATCTCTTCACTTGCATAAACTCTAGAGCAAATGACTTGAACAAAGATGGAGAAGATGGAGCACAGAGGTTACACTGTGTCTCTTAGCCTGAAAAAATGGATCTCTTCCCCCCATATATGGGACATACGCTTCAGAAATTCCCAGTGTATCTAACTGGAAAGAACAACTTCTGTGTGTCTGCATTTTTGCCACTCTGTTGCATTTGTTTCCAATTGTATGACTTTTTGGTATTTTGTAGCCGATAAAGACCCTAATTTATTGTTGAAAATCTCACATTTCTAGGTGCACCTCATCATCAGAGATGATCTGTCTCAGGACTTCAGAATGCATGGCAGTGACTGCTCATAGAATCATAGAATCGTCTAGGTTGGAAGAGACCCTTGGGATCATCGAGTCCAACCATCTACCCTACTCTACAAAGTTCTCCCATACACCATATCCCCCAACCTGTATTATCCCATAAGCAGACACCCACTTCCTACTGCTGAAATTCTCGAAACATCTCTCTGCTGTAGCTTCTGCTGCAGTCTCACAGCTCTGGACATTGTGAGGTATATACCGACTGAGCCGACAGCCTCAAAAAGCTGCATGTTACCTACCAGTGGTACAAAACCTATAAAAAATGTCCCTACGAAGTAGCAGTGTCACTCTCACTGCTTGACTGGAGATCACAATGAGATTGCTTTAGCCTAAGACCTACCAGCATCCAGTAAAAATGAAAAAAAATGTTGTAATAAATCAGCTTGAACTCCACTCCCCAGGTATTCAGTGACATTATGATGAATTTCTCCATTCACATGCAATCTGCTTCTCTCTTTGCCAAAGTTTCTCCACCATATTTTCAAGCCCAAAGTCACAGTCATCAATATTTGATTAATTTAACTGAGGATAGTTAAGATAACCTGGGGATGTTATCTAACTGTAGAGCACCACACATTAAAAATGAAGCTCTGCCTAGAGTAGCCATAGGTCAATCATTACTTGGGTAGAAGATTCAATGCAGAATTAAGTGGTTTTCTACCTTTGCCTGATGTAGTTTTACATCAGCCCTAAAATAAGCCCTCTGTGTAACTCCACAACAATTACATCATGCATTGTTTGCATTTGACTGAGGTATAATAGCATTTAAACTTGAAAAAAGGCTGCACTTTCATGGCACCTTATAGCAAAATGTTCTCTATCAGGACATTTTGTCCATGTACTGTATAAAAAATGTAAAATGTGAATGTGTAGTATAAATATTTATACCACATTCACTTAACCTCAATCCATCATATATATTCATCTTTAACGGTGTAAGTTTTGGGGGAGAAGCACAGATTCTAGGGTAACTTTTCTATAGTTCATGCCTGTTACAGGATGGTTTTTCCTTCCATCTTCCTCTGTACCCCACAGGGAAAGAACACAGTGGCCTACCCCAGAATTTATTATTGCAAAGTGTTATTTATTATAAAAAGTCTAATTTGTTGATAACCGCACGCTAATCTTTCCTAAGTTACAGACAAACAAAACAGCGTCCCTGATTTCAACACCACGAGGCATTATCCAAACTTTGCTGGAGATATTCCCGGGGGTTTTCATATCCCTAGTAGGTTTTGATGGTATCTTTGGCTGCACTCTAGTTGATCTCCTTATGTATTGATTACTGCCCTCCCAAATTAGATCACTGTTATCATACTTTTAATTATAGGGGTTTTAAATTAATTAGTTGCATTTAGATTTCTTCGTTCTCGAGGCTTAATTAAACAAATGGATAGAGCTCATTTCCAGTTAGCCTCAGAGGATGAGGGTACTGCCTTGCTTACGTAGGTGGGGATGGAAGCTTTCGTACTCCTCTTGTTTCTCAGGCTGCCCAGCCTTTGCCCTGAAAGTACAGGCGTTCTCTTTCACTACCAATTGCCATGCACCACGTCCGCAGAGGGTTAGAGAAATTCTTTAGCAAAATTTTTGGTTGCTTTAGTTTGTTGAAAAATATTTCTGTCAGGTCAATGAAAAAGATTATCAAAGTGACACGATTTTTATAAGTATCACAATACGGATCACACATAGCTACTTAATATATTAAATGTCATCCAATGTTGTGAAAATTCCTAGCATAAAAACCCCGCATACAGAGTGTTTCATGTCAATAATTACAAATTACATCTGGGCCCCACAAAAAAGCCTTTCAAGGCTTTTGTTCATTTTTGCTTAAAAATATCCAATTAGTACTTATCTCAGGCTGTTTATTCTTCAATCTCTTTCCAGAAGCCACATTTTGATGTACAAAAGGGAAACTCAAAATAACACAATTGTTCAATAATATACCTATGAAAATAAATGTTTAGCTGAGCTGAATATGCTACGGGTGCAAATGCACTCATAGAATAAACAATTTAATTTTTCTCCTTAAGAATGACCTTGCAAAACCAACTTCACTCCAAGTAGTAATAAGTGACTCATCATCGTGACTAGTTCAAAATTAAAAGTGTCTCTGACTTTCCACACCATGCAAGTCATGGAAGGCAACAGACTCTATCTTGGTAACAAGCCAGTGGGCTCCACTCAAGGTCATCCAGTCAGGCAATGCTATTTTTGGTAGCTAAGCAAAGCCAAACCACAGCAATTTTCAAAGAAAGGAGACCTAATAAATTTGAGAGGTAAGAGCTGGAAAGGAAAGCCAAGTTACTCGGATTGTGGGGAAGGAGGGTGCAGCCAGCTGGGGTTTGGAGGGAGACTGCTTCAGCTGCCCAGTGACATAAAAATAAAAAAAAAATAGGAAGGACGGATTATAAAAATGTCATAAAACTGTTTAGGGATTTCTCCCTTTATCAGCTCTATTGAATGATGTTACTTTTCAAGGGAAGGCATCAAGCAGGGGATATAAAATATTATAACTGCAGTACGCAGCTCATGATCTGAAAGTCAGGCAGTTTTTCTTGGAGGGTGTGCAACTGTGGGATCGTTACCTGTCACTGGGGGTTTGGGCTCTCCATCATCCTCCGGGCTTTCCAAGTGCCCTGTGCATTACACGTGGCTCTTTGTGGCCTCCCTGCAAGGCACAGTCAGGGCCACGAGGACGTTCCCCAGCTTCCCAGGCGCTGGCTGGTGTGCAGCTGCCTCTGGTCCCCTCGCTCAGGTACGGGGGGAATGTGTCCTGCCACACTCGTCCACCTTCATCTCCTGCCCCACTCCTCCCGTAGGGCAGCCTAGGAGATGTATCTCACACTGGAGCAACGGTCAAGAAAAGGTAGTATCTATTTTACATACGCTGTTTATGGACCAGAGCCATTCAGACTGGGAAGGGAGCAGGCTCAAAGGGGCAGTTTGCAATTTCATAGAATCATAGAATCATAGAATCATCTAGGTTCGAAGAGACCCTTGAGATCATTGAGTCCAACCATCTACCCTACTCTACAAAGTTCTCCCCTACACCATATCCCCCAACACCACATCTAAATGGCTCTTAAACACATCCAGGGATGGTGACTCAACCACCTCCCTGGGCAGCCTATTCCAATGCCCAACCACACTTTCTGTGAAAAATTCTTTCCTAATGTTCAGTCGAAACCTACCCTGTTGCAGCTTGAAGCCATTCCCTCTCGTTCTGTCATTATTACCTGTGAGAAGAGACCAGCACCAACCTCTCTACTGTGTCCTTTCAAGTAGCTGTAGAGAGTGATGAGGTCTCCCCTCAGCCTCCTCCTCCTCATACTAAACAGTCCCAGCTCCTTCAGCCTCTCTTCATATGATTTATTTTCCAGCCCCTTCACCAGCTTCGTTGCCCTCCTCTGCACTCACTCCAGCACCTCCATATCTCTCTTGGATTGAGGTGCCCAAAACTGGACACAATACTCCAGGTGTGGCCTCACCAGTGCTGAGTACAGGGGCACAATCACCTCCCTACTTCTGCTGGTCACACTATTTCTGATACAAGCCAGGATGGCTGCTTTGGCAGGAGAGTTGGACTAGATGATCTCTATGGTCCCTTCCAACTCTAAAATTCAGTGAAATTCAGTGAAAATTCAGTGAAATGGCGTTGGCTTTCTTGGCCACCTGGGCACACTGCCGGCTCATATTCAGCTGCTTGTCAATGAGAACCCCCAGGTCTCTTTCTTCCAGGCAGCTCCAGCCACACTTCCCCAAGCCTGTAGTGCTGCATGGGGTTGTGGCCCAAGTGCAGAACCTGGCACTTGCCCTTGTTGAAACTCATACTGTTGGTGTTGGCCCAATGATCCAATCTATCTAGGTCTCTCTGTAATTGTAATTTGTAATTTGCATTCCCATCCCAAGCATCTGATGTTTTTACCATTATGCTTCTCACTGGAGGAGGAGAGCAGTAAGAGAGAAGCACTGCAGCGCTACAGTGCGCGACGAAACAGTATTCAGGATAGACAGGGAAGCTGTTATCTGAAGCCTGAGGGTTTCAACTACAAAGCCAGTGTTAAGATCACATTGATCAGATGTTTTTCTACACAGAGGAAAGAAGAGGACAATCAAGAAAATTAGCAGAGGGAGGGAGGAGACAGCGCATGTCTGGAAAATGTGCAGTAAACCACAGAACTCATTATAAATCGTATCAGTGTGTACATTTGCTAAGCCAGCTGTGTATAATATTTTAGATATGCTTTAGGGTTGTTTTGCACCAATAATTCTTTAAACATTATTCTGTTTTTACACTGAAAATCTGTCCCTTCAGTGTACTGAACCCCACCATTTCTTTGACAAAACCATACCAAATAAATAATTCACTGCTTTGACGTTTTTGGTTTAAGGAAAATGAAAACTATACACTGTCAGTGAAAGTTGCAAGGATTTCCATTTTCCAGCATTATAAATAACTTAACAGAGACATACAGCAAGCAGTCACATCTGCATGCATATCTCCAATTAGTGTTGATGATGGTGTTATGTGCACGCATGAAGAATGGAAAAACATCTAATTTCTGTGGCCTGACTCAATAAGTTGGGTTTGTTTGTTCAGGTTTAATAACCTGACGCTGCACAACCCTGAGATGCTATTTAGCAGTCCCTGAAGAAGATATCATATCATTATTAGACTGGCACCTTACAGTTATCAGCTGTCTTTTAGAACCCTGAAAAAAGTGTAGCAGTCTCATACTAACCATTCATGCTAACTATTGGGGCAGGTTACTGAGGGGGAAAGGAAGAGTGAGAGAAAGAGACACTACCATGAAAAATGCTCTGTCAGTGAGATAATAGAGCATGGACTCCTGATCTTCACTTTTACCTTCAGCTTTGTGCCTTTTTCATTGAGCCCACCATGCTTAAAACACTGCTGCAACACGATTGTTTTTCTACTTGGCTTGTTAGCTGTCTAAGGCTGATTGACCTCTTGGTTAGCTTATGTCACATTCATTGGCAGCCCACGTTGCCATCAGAGACTCTTGCTCCCAAGCTGGACTTCCAAAAAAAGGGACCTGGCTTTCACCTGGCTTGGCTTCCCAAGTGGAAAGGGACTATAGACACTAATGTCATCCAGTGAGCAAAAGATCAGAAAACAGCAAATTCAAGCCTTTTGTCATCGTGAATTATTTCCTTTTCCAGGTGAAGCAGTTCATGGCCATCCTGATCTTCCTACAGCCCAAATGAACAAAGCCATGGCTCTGAATCCAGATTCAGACTGAATCTCCAGATTCAGAGATTTGTTCCCTGCCATACTCCTACAAAACAGTAGTACCTAAAGAGCTTTTTGACACCATCTGTTCCTTCATGATGGGAAGATCTCCAAGAAAGACACATATAGACATCTAGATATCTACATAAATACAGATAAACTTAGCTATAGATATAAATATCTAGATATCTGGATATCTGTATCTACCTACCTACTACATCTACATATAGATAAGTATTAATATTGATATCCAGATATACTATCTCCTAGTAAATAGATACATAGACAGATATCTGGCCAACTAGCTCTATATAGATATCTATATCTATCTATCTAGATATCTAAATGTATCAAGATATAGATATCCATATAGATCTATCTCTAGATACCTAGATCTATATGTATATCTATATAGATCTACAAATATCTATCTACACAGATATCTATAGATGTGTACCTATAGATAAATGTCAAGATATGTCTAGACAGATAGATAATCTATATCTGTAAAGATCTGTGTCTACATCTATATATGTCTACCCCTTCCCGATGAGGTGGGTGTAGATCCTGGGTACTGCACCAAGACTTGTAGTTCAAACATTTGCTGGTTGCTTCAATAATTTTAGCCCAGCTAAGAAAAGAAACATTCTCCCCAAACTAAAAGTATGGACAGAAGAAAGCAATATTCCTAACTACCCATCATTTGATAAAGCTGCACTGCTGAAGCAGCAGGAATCTGATTGGATTTCATCACAATCCTCTCTGATTCTTCATTTTCTTGGAGACATTTAATTTACACTACTGTTAAAGTAATGATGCTTCAGAAAGGTAAATATAGAACTCTTGGCATGGATGAAAATGAAATGATAAATTGATATGTGCAAATCTCAATGCAGATGGAGTCTTTCTAATGAGTAATTACCAATGTGTAGCTCTATTGAGTAAGTTTGTAGATTGTCAGGTGGAATCGTACTGGATGAATTCAGAGAAATCAGTCTTTGTGTCTTCTCAGAGACAAGTCTATGATACAAGTCTGGTTCCAAATTATACCTGGATAGAAAAAAGTACGGAAGGTCCCCATCATGTTAGATGGACACATGTCTCAGCAAAACTGACAAGCTGACATGCAGATTATCAGATTGGCTTTGCACGAACTGGCTAAACTCTATTACCAGCTACATGCAGTCTAAATGATTAACTGAGCAGAAAGAAATAAGACAGGAAAACATTTAATAAAAACCCACAGTTCAGTGGTAGCTATTAAACTGAGGTTAGCTTCCTATGTTCCTACTGCTTTTTTAGCGAATGAAGGGAAAAGAAATGGCTTATCTTATTCTTGTTTGCCTAATTTTGCTGATGATGATCATTTTATAGGGGCTGAAAATTCTATATTTGTCTCCAGAGTATCTCTATTACTAGCATTAAGATGTACCCTACTGATTTATTATCTGAGTTGATTTTTCATAAGTACTGTCTGAACACCTGGCTTTTGATGTTCAAAATGATTTAAAATAAAGTCTTTTTTTTGTGAACATGAGGCATCATCTGCCTGACACATATTTGTTTACTACCTCCAGGTCTATTCCGTAATTGTTCCTAAATATGTAACTAACAGGTAAGTCTCACTGGACAGGAGGTCAGTTTTAGCCATAGTGAACTATGCCATGGTAGTTAAAGTGACATTTTCCTGAAAGAATACCAATGACCATTCCTACATGCTCAGCCAACTCTGTAACTCCTTTAGGTGTATTGATGAGTACTTGAAAAATTCTGATTCTTTTCAGATGTGATAGCATGGTAAAAGGCAGATGAAGGCACGTTTGTCACACATAAATGTGACTTCTTTTAATCATGCCAGGTTATATGCAGATATCACAGCTGAACAATTCACATACTATATTTCAATGCCATCTTGTACTCTTGCATTCCTGAAAATCCCTGGGATTTCTGGAGTGCAAAAGCAAAGCAAGAGTATAAAATAAAAAAAGGAAATTCAACAGGTTTGGGTCACTCATCTCCCACAAAGTTATATGAGCATTAATTTTATTGCAAAGAAAGACTTTGATCTATGTCTTTTGATGCACTGCTCACTTTCCATCACGGGCTGTGTTGCTCCAATGTGTTTCCAAAGAATAATAGTCACTTTGTGTTCCCCTTGTTTCAGAAAGTCAGCCCTAGCTGACGCTTTGACTAGGCTGATGGAGACAATATCAGTGCCCTGTACCATATTTTTTTCCTGCTATTCTTATAGTATAAAATGTTATTGCATACCCATCAGTTTCATTTGGGTCATAAACATGCCTGGCATGCTAGGTCTGATGTTCTTAAAGGTGCAGTAAACTGTCTTAGCAGAATAGAAAGGAGACATATCAAAATTTTACAGCTTGCAAAAACAAAATCCTGGAACTATAATTTAATTTCCCTTGGGAAGATTTTGTCCCAGCATTTAGCTATAGAAGGACAGAAGCTCCCAATATTTGTTTTCCACCAACTCAGAACAGCTAGATTTCCTTTGCCTTCTTCCCACCTTATCAGTCCCACACTGTTTTTCTCTAGATCTCCAATCTGGCCTTCTGAACCAGATTGGCTCGGGTCTTCTCTGGCTGCTAAGCCAGTGAAGTGGAGTGAAATGGAACAGGGATAAAAAGTCCTATAGTGTAAAAGAGGTATAAAGCAAAAGGAAAAAACATAGAATCTGTAATGCTCCACCCTTCTGATGGATACACATCACATCACACCACAGCACAGCACCTGGGGTTGCATATGTATAATAATACCTCATACAACACATATGTTATAAACTGTTGGAAAAACTCCACCGAGGACTATGCTTTTCCCTTGCAAACAAACACATGCTCTTAAAAATCACCTGGACACACCACGAAATCTCTGGGCTGACTTGAAGTCAGTGTTTGAAAATAGCTGCCTTGCATAGGAGAAATGCTCTTTGAAAGAAGGTGCTCTTGGAAAGCAGGCTGATGCATATTTGGCTTTGAAATGGAGGAGATTAACAACAGATACTACCAACAGATCCTGTTGAACTCAGCAAGAAAAAGGCTTTATCTCTTTATAGATGTGACAGTAGTTCAGTTTTCTAGTGAAGCTGTCAGAATCAAGGCTCAGTGGAGTTTGACTGAAGTATGTGAACTCTCTAATTTCTGGTTCAGCTATTTTCATAAGCTGTTTTCCAATGAGCAGTCAAAATGCCAGCTACCTAAAAAACACTATTAGGAAATAAAACCTAGCCTTCCTATCTTCCCTGCAACAAAACCTTTCCTGTAAAGTCCCTCTCATTTTTAAGCTATGGATTCAGTCTATCAAGAGCACATTTTGTCTTTGGCTAGATGCTGCAAAAAATTCTAAATATAGGAGAGTAATATTATGTAGCTTTATGACTACATTATTTTATCCATGTTTCACTTCATCTTTTTGGGACACATCCATTTCCTTTGTTTCCATTGGACCCTGCATCCTCCATTGTTTATCAGAATAATTAGATCAAACAATAATTCAGATTTACTGGAGCTCTTACAGTTTATTCAGTGGGTTCCCAAAGGGTCTTGGAAATTGAACAAGTTTGCATTTTGCCTTTTCCTTTCCCACCGAGGCATGTGCGAATCGCCTGGCAAACTCGCGGTGCTGCGCTGAACCGCCATTTGGCAGAAAGGAGTTTGATAGTCTGACCACAATTTCCCTTTCTCTGTGTGCCAGCAAGAGCGGGAGAGCTCGGGCACCGCTCAGTTTCTCCAGATGACCAAAAGGAACTGACTTATACCACGCGGAGAGCCAAGTTTAGTCTGCCTTGTCAAGAGCAGCGCGGTGCACGAGGGCGGCTGGGTATGAAATTAAAGGGGGATGTAATGAGGACGCCACAAAGCTCAGACTAGGGTGCATGCAGGGGACCCTCCGGAGGGAGAAAGAAGGAAAAAGACTTAATTTTCCAGCTGGTGATCCAAGCTCAGTTACAAAGTCCTCCCTGGAGGAGATATCATGAGGCACCGGGTGCTGTCACGCTGTATCTCGCGACACCAGCGCGAGTGACCTGACAGCACTGTGACTTATGTCACCCCCATAAACACATTGTGGGCATGGTCTCCCGCAATACAGACCAGGCATCTGACACTGCCTTAAGCTCTTCAAATAAATCTCTGGGTATCTGTGCCAAGGAACACACCACTGCACTTCTGCTATCATAATATTTCTCTTCTACCCCTGCACGGTCTAATGCAAACATACTCAGCCCAGATTACTACTACTGGTGGAAAGCTTCCAATCTGTAAAGAAAAGAGCAACTTTCTTGAAGGGTTAAAAGAAGGTCACGCTGCTTCTTTGTAGTGCTCTGCACCATATCAGAATGGAAACTTCTTGAAGGCCACCTACACGTTTTTTTTTTCCTTTTTTATTTTTCTTTTTTTAAGGAAAGCAGGTATCAGATCTGAAATGTTGAGGCTGAACTGTCAGTTGAAGATTTACATAAAGCAGATCTCTGGCAAGACTGCACATCTCTTCAGCAAGACTTCTCTTGGGAAACAGAATTTTAGAAAAGTGTCTTGAAACTTGAGATATGTAAAATAAAGAAAGATTACTGTCAAATAATCGCTTCATGGAAAGCATCAGTGGTATCCGAGGTGATCTTTAATGAGCTGTGTGATGATTAAAATAAAAGAGTAAAGCTGAACTACTCCGTGCTCATTTTATCGTTTATGTCTTAATACCTCACCAGTTAAATATGCGTGGTGACTCTGAGATGATCGGCTGCACAGGACCCGTGTCTCACCTCTCCAAAACAAAGCCACAGCACTCCACCTCCAGCACACTAGAAAACAACCCATTCATCATCGCCACTGGGACTGTAGTTACCTGACATTTTCTTGCTAGAGAGAGCAGCGGATTTTGCCAAAATCTATTTGCCTGCTCACTACTGCCGCAGAGCATCGTCCTTCTCCTTTGGCTGGGATGTTGTGCTCAGCACGTAATAAGGCACAGGGCACACAAGAACAGAAGTCGGAGAGATATCAAGATGTAAAAGCAAATCTGTACCAGTGATAAAGAAGAAACTAGCAACCTTAGCTCAGCCAGGGGAAAAAAAAAAAAATAAAAAAAAGGGAGGTAACACAATTCAGAATGAAGCAGCAGACTACCTTTGTGATGGGTTGACGGCGTATACTCATGTTCTGACATTGTTTCCCCCTTTTCCCAGAAAAGAGGATGCCAGGCCATAGAATCACAATCGAGTGTTGAACAACCAGAAAATTACAACAGAATTGTACTTTTTCCGTTTCCTTACTCTTTTGGGGACTGGCAAAAAGTGCTCCATTTCAGACACGTTTCTGAAATGAGCCACAGAATGCAATGGGCACAACAGTGTGAGAAAGCAGCAGTGAAAATGAAGGGGAAGGAAACACATGTGTGATAGAAAATGAGCTACAGGATCAGGTAAGTACATTATTAGCACTCCCCACCTGTGTATATGTCCAGGGAGCTTTCTGATGTGCTGTTGTTTTGATAAGCAGAACACACAGTAGATTTGGGTTAAGAAAAAGCCCGATCAGCCAAAGGAAAGTGTCAGGTCCAGCATTTGTTAAAGTTGGCCTAAAACTGAACATCACTTGAGGAATGAACCTCTTATGGTTTTCATTAGATCAACATATACGTGAGCCGATATGGAAGCACTTACCCCAAGTCCTAGAATGGCAATGCAGATCCAACAGTCCCCTGCGTGGGAGTGCAGAACCCAGCCTGACCAGCAAGGACTTCCCCAGAATGGCCTCATTTCCCATTCCTTCTCGTTATGAAAACATATCAACTGCCTCCTAAAAGAATAATGAACAATGGGCTGCTGGTATAAAAAGTAACACCAAATCACACACATGCTCAACTCTCTAGGTTATATGCCTTTTTTCCCATAAGCAGAAACTCAAGAATTACAGAAAATCTAAGTTTTGCCCCCCCCCCCCCCCAACTCCACGCTAATAATTCTTCCTTCTAAATCTTTTCACCTATTTCCCAAGAGATTTCACAATAATAACGAGCATTACGCTAAACCAGACAACACAGAATGAGGTGTTCACACAATACATCTCTCACCTAGGTCCTCACAAGAGAATTGGGTTGAACATCACAAGAGAATTTAGTTTTCATGAGAAAATTGAGCAAGATTCTGATGCTGGTGCTTCCAGCAACACATAGGTGCTAACAGCAGCCAGGATCCTTTTATTTTATAAAACGGTAACGTAAACCATATGCATAATGTGCGTGTACTTAACTTTATCTTGCCACGCAAATAGAAAGCACGATCCTCACAGGCATGGAAGCATCCGTCTTTCACGTTCTCACTGAAGAAGCTTCACCATGGTGAGCTGCTGGACATGGCACGGCGTGACACCGGCGGTGGAAAGTACTCAGCACTGCACAAAACACAGACAAAAGGAAAGAACTTCACAGAAAGCTCCTCTGTAACCTACAGCTTAAAAACTTGAGTTTTTCATGCTAAATAGAGAAGACAATTAAATTTCCCTTACATTTAACTCCCACGGAGTCAAAAATACTTCAGAAAACTCCTTCTTCACAGAAGAAATTAGTCTCATGTGGGATCCCTATCCACCCATTCAAAATGACACCCTGGAGAATTAATGACACCCCTCCAGAAGAGACCACTCACCCATCCATTCCAGGGTCCATGTGCCAATCCCAGCAATCACGAGGGGTACGGTAAGAAAGCTGCTTTCAGGGTAGCAGGAGGAAGGAATTAAAGAGTGTTTTATTTTGTCCAGAGTTGTGTTTCGAATGTCCAGGATTTAGGACAGAGAATTATCCAGAAACAACATGATTTGGCACCATCAGGAGGGTACTGTGGACCCTACGCCGGAGCTAAGAGTCTTTGTGCAACCCATTGCTGCCTTAAGATGAGCCAAATTTAGGCACTAGCCGGGCTGAAACTTTGTGTCAAAACAGGTAACGCTGTTTCCGAGTATACAAACTCCTCCTTAAAACGCAGAAGTGATCAAATAAATTCTCATAGAAGAAGAAAGATTACTATCTTGCCACAGCCCCCACACAACTGTCTATTCCTAGTTTTATTCCTAGTTAGTACATAAACAATATCCATACATGCAAGGGTTTGGATATGGAACCATAGGAGCTCCCCTTGGAAACTTAGCTGAACGTTAACATGAACGTTAGTGTATATTTTCAGGTTGTTTAGACACCATAAATGTTTCTTTTGTGGTTTTGAGGTCCAGAGGTCCCTTCCAACCCCATCTCATTCTGTGATTCTGTGACATCGGGTATTGTTTGCATGATTTTATATATCAGCTTAGCATTTTCAAAAACAGAATCAAAGTCCTGAATGTAAGTTCACTCTAACTATAAAAAGACATAAACACAACTAGGAAAAAAATCTGGGGCTGCAGGACACAATTTTCCTGCAATCAGAGCCTCTTTTTCTAAACTGTTCTTTAGCAAAATGAAGCTCTTTTTTCTTTCATTTGCACACAGATACTTCTTTTTCTTTCTTGTGAAATATAAGTCATTAAATTCTGCTCTTCAAATTCAGTAGGTCTCTCTGTTGAAGTCTGGGAGCAATATTCCCATCCAGTGACTTACTTTTACCTTCTTTAATATTGATGGGAGGTAAAACCGCAGAGAGAAAGCTTTCTTAGCTATGGTGCTAATATTTAGCACAGAATTCACTCGGTAGCAACATTGACTTTAACCTGAGATGCCGAGCAAGCAATAAAACCCTTAAATGGCTCGGGGACCAGTGGGTCCAGCCCTGTGAAGAATTCATGAAGCGGGGCCAGCAAAGGCTGCTACCTTGATATTGCTTTCAATGCCTGAAGCTTTCTATCTGCATCCAGCCGAGCCTCTTTTGTAATCCCGGACGCTGATCCATCCCCGAGAGCACAGCTGTGGGCAACGAGTTTGAGCTGGAGGTTAAACCCAGAGCTGAAAATCACGGCTGTCCTCTTCAAGGCAGCCAGGCTGGTGCTTTCTGCCCATTTGACTCAGCAGAGAGGCCCGCTGCCAGTTGGTTTTGGGAAGCAGAACTGCTCTCCCTGTTGCAGCTCACCTCCAGCAAAGGAAGGAGAGGGGGAACAGACATGAAAAACCAAATAACAAGGCTTCACGGAGCCCTGCTAATAAAGATCAAGAGCACCCTCTGATATAGAGGTGGGTTCTGCCAATACATTCAGCGCATTAACAATAAAATCCATTTCTTTCCCCATTTCCTACCTCGCTTTATTTATTTTTTTGCTTACAGGACTTGCCAGGACCCCTTACTGTGCTCCATTTCCATTACTCTTTCCAGTCTAGTTGCTTTAGTACCAAGAAGATCTCTTTATTTTTTTTTCTTTTTCTTTTTTTTTTTTTTTGTAATATAGTCTAGGGTATTTTTATTCCTTCACGCTTGATAGTAATTTTCTGCAGTCTCCTCTGGCCTCTGTGGCCATTTACAATGATTAGCAGTTTGCAAGAGGTAATGAGTTTCTATCTTTCCTTCTTCCTCTCTCTCTTTTCCTCTCTGCTCCTTTTTCTGGCACAGTCTTTCAGTTATTCAAAATAAACAGACAACTGCATAATTAAGAACCTTAATGCCAACAAGAAAATATAATTGAGCCTTCTAAATACTAAGGAAAGAGAGGGAGAGCTTGATAAGTATTGCTACATTTTCTTTCAAGTCATGGGGTTGGGATTTTTTTTCTTCCCCACTTAATTTCTGTTTAGGAACAAAAGATTTTTGTGTTTTCAAGAAAGAGGAGATGAGTGATTTTAGATTTGCATTTTCTCTTCACAAGAGCCTGGCATTTTATTGAAAATAAAAAAAAGGTTTCCATCTTACAAACGAAAGCATCTGTTTAAATAAAAAGCCACTTGAGAAAGAAATCATAGAAAAAAAATATTATTATTTTTCCAAAGCAGGACTGAAATATCCAGAGGTCAGTAGAAAATGACTAGCACTCATTTAAAGGTGTCCCTTTCATTTTTCTGAAGCCTCCATTTAAACTGTGGATTAAAAAAAAAAACCACATTAAGTGATTTGTCTTCGTTTCACACAAAATATCTTGACTCTCAAAAAACCGCAGAAGCCTTTTAAATATATCCATTTTCATGAAGCCTGTTTATCGGGGTTTGTTGGCCATATGCAAAGCCACAGTCATTATCATCATTTTTTATTACACCGGTACTCAGAGACAGTAGCTAAGACCACCTTCCCTGCGCCGGATGGGTGGCACCAAAGCAGGTTGGAGAGCAAACAGCCTGGGGAGGGGAGCAGGAGAGCTTAGGAAAGAAACTGTGAGGTTTCCTGCTGCAGCAAGTGTCCTGGTGGAGACCTTGCAGGGCTGAAAACAGAAATCCGCAGGGCTCAGTGCAATGCCAGTCCTGTCACCCGTTATCAGATGGTGACAACAGGTGTGACAAACCCAGCCAAGGCTGTCCCGCACTGGCAATTTGCTGTTCTCATGGCCGTGATGAACCTTGGGAACACCTCTGAGTTACCTGCTGGCCACATTGAGGTCTCTTCGTTTCCCTTAACTTAGCGGAAAAAAACTTGCACTGTTTTTCATGTATTATAAACAATTCTTTTTGGAGGGCAGAATATAAGAATATACAGAAGAAAAAGGAATAAAAAAAGAAAAATTTGGAGATTGATTGTTCTCACTTAAATTCTGCCTCAATTTGGCCTGAGAGGCACTTAGGAGCCTCATCTTTGGAGTTCTGAGAAGCTATTCTCAGACATCTCCTCAGCCTTGGAAGTACCTGGAAGTAATTGATTTCTCCACTTTGACTACTGAGCTCCCGAGGCACCTGAGCAGAGACTCCTGAATGCCACTTCAGAGCCCAGACTGGCCTGGTGCATTTGAATTTCTCATTAATTCACTCAGACATTTCAATCCCAAAGCCCATCGTGATGGGCATACTTCTGCTACTCTCCACCTTTATGAAATAATTTCTGAAGTGCAGCATTCACACAGGGAGATGGAAACTGTTTTGAGGCTCCTCTCAGCCTGAGGGGACTTGATGTGATTGCTCCCACATCCCAAGAAGCAGCCAAGACTGAACTGGGATCAAACTGCTTCCATTTCTTGCAGAGCCTCATCTTTATGGGGTGAGTGAGAGGCAGAGCCTAAGAAAGGCTGAGCCTGACTCTGGCCTAGCTAACGGTACAGCCTCTCGTTCGAGGGGCTACCTGGCTTCTGGTCCCAGACAAAAAAATTTGCTTGTGCATTTTTGCATTGGAGAATCACTGGAAAAAGTGCCAAACAGCTGAAAAGTGCACAGCAAGGCTCAGAGTCCCATTCACCCCACTTCTGCTTTGGTGCAGGGACCCAAGAATAATGAGCTTTGCTTTGTGGAAAAAAAGAAATCAATTTTCTTTTTTTCTCAGTAACCCAATATTTGCTCAAAATTCATTTTCAGTTAAGCTGTACTTGTTTCACAATATTTTATCTGATATTGCAGTCTTTTCCTTTTTCTTGCTGAGAAAAGAGTGTTTGAAAAGATCCTATGATCCTTTAGGAAAAGCATACGTAGCTGCTTTCACCTGAAGACCAGCCAAGAACAGCTAGGGAAGGTCCTCTGTCCTGCTGCTCCTCAAAAAGCCAGAGTGAACCAAATGATGTATTGAAGCCCTGTACGAGAACCGTGCTTGGTGATGGCTCATGGATTAGCCCAGCTCCAAGGCCGGTGCCTCCAATCCAAGCCAGGATTCATCCAGCCTATTTTAGGAACAAATGTTTAGCTCTCTGGACACAAGTCATGCTCTAGCCTCAGGGCCAGGGAACAATCCCTGATCTATTTTATTGACACTTTAAAATGTAGCCAGGGAGACCGTTTTCCTAAGAATACCTAGTCAGCCTCAGCATGTTTTATTAATTATTATTATTATTACCCGCCTCTTGTCTTAATAGAAGGCCGACTTCGACAGGGTTTTTTTTGCAATAACAAAGCACGTGGAATTTGGGAATTTGACCCAGCGGGAACATTAACATGGGAGCTCCCTCACAAGCTGCTTTTGTTTTAGGGAGCGCATGGCCAGTACTGCTTTCTCCACTGTTTATTTCTGCCGCAGTTCAATCTCGTCCTCTACATTTTCCAGTTGTCACACTGAAGCACTTTGGCAGAATTCACACGCCTATCGAGGTCTGGCCTGGCTCGTGTCACTTTACCACACTTACACGCCTGTACATGCCCTGGCGTTACAATAACAGAAACTTAACACACTGTAAACAAATCCTATTGTTTTTACCAACGTGCAAGCCTTATTATCGTTAGCCTTAACTTCACAGAGGGCGAACGTGTTCCGACTTATACAGCATGCTTTTTCCATTCTCCCGCTGATTTCTCTCAATATTTTATTTTAAACTCTTTGCAGCTGAATACGGGCCAAACTCGGGTAAATTCGGCTGCGCGCACAGAAACAATCTACTCGAAGTCCCAACTGTGAGCCCCAGCCAGCCAAACTGCACAAGAAATGGAAAATGAAAGCCATCATATGTATATTTTTTTTTCAGCGAGAGCCCCCGAGGGAAAGGAGCCTGGTTTTCCCCATGCCAGGCTGCTGCCCCGGGGAGGGGGGCACGGTCCCTTCTGCAGGGAGCCTGCCCAGCTCCCGCTGAGCCCATAGTGGGGAACTGCTGCCCAGCCCAGCCGGTGCCGAAAGGCAGATCCGAGGATGGTGGGGTGGTAGAAAAGGGGCCATTTGGATGTCCCGATCTCCTCTCCCACCTTTGGCTAGAGAGCAGATGGGGCGGGAGGCCGACTGAGGCGGCATCACTAAAGTCGCTCGCCCAAACGGCTGGCTTCGTTAACTGCCACGGTGCTGTATTTTTTAGGGTGTCACACCTTCGCTTTAGCTTTGCACCACGCTATACTGCAACCTATTGGTCAGACATCTGTTTCTCAAGAATCCTTCTCCCGCTTTGGTATTTTGGAAAAGGATTAAGTATTTTCTTTTAGTTTCTTTTTACTTTCTTACACAAAGGAAACAGGTTGCGTTTCCTTAGTTACAGTGTGGGGAATTAGGTTATCTATTTTCCTGCATTTTTTTTCCACTGGATGACTATGGAATGGTATATATAAATATCCCATTCTAGGTACCACTAGATTGAGCTAGAGGAAAAATAACTTTGTTTTCACTTTTTTTTGTATTATCTGCTTTGGTTTCTTAGGTTCTAATTGGCTCTTGTACCTTCAACATCATACACGGACATCCTGTTCAAATGGTTGGGTTTTTTGAGCCCTTCTCAGAGGCATTGTTTTCAGAGGTAAGAATCAATTTCAAATTTGGTAATTCATAAACCAGGCTAGCAATGACTGGATGTATTTATTTTCTGGAGTGAACTGAATTACCAACAAACTAAGATTTTCATAGTGCCTGGTTTTGTGTTACCACCATGATATAAAATACTGTTAAATAAAGGTTCATTTTGCAAAGTGCTCCAATATCTTTACATGTGAATATCTGCAAAAGGGGAAGAAACAATACTGTCATTCCAGTTCGGAGTTTAGCACCTTGAAAAAAATAAAAGACATTTTCTTTTGAAGTCTTTCCTGCCAAGCATGAGTAAAACAACAGGTCTGCATTCAGACTCTGGTGCTCATGGATATTCATTAAAACAAATAAACAATGAAATGGTAAAGAAAGCATTACACAGCTTAAAGCCTGGTCTAGTATCAGATGAATAATAAATACGTTAGTGTTGGCTGAGCAATGGGGAAAGACATTTCTACATTCTGGGAGATAATGAGCTCACTCAAGGAGCCTTGTGTATGCAAAGGGATTTCTGAAGAAACACATCGCAATGTAATTGAGAATTTGTTATTGCTAATCCTAAAGCTTTGAATTTCCATCCCCCAGCTTTCTCTTTCTTCTGGATGGTCCCAGCATACATTGTGTTGCAGTAAATACATACAAGTGAACCCAATACAGGCAAAAGAGGGAAATACAGAAAACACAGTGCCTGCAGAGAGGTGTTAGAGCCAGCTCAAACAATCGCCCAGTTGCCCTGCTAAAACACGATGTGTATAGGAGTGGTGAGATATTTTAGTAACAATTATTCTTTTCCTCTTTCTTTTTTTTTTAGTTTTTTTTTTTTAATGCTAAACCCTAGCCAACATATTTTAAACCTTACGGATGCCAAGTGACAAAATGTCTTCAGTCTTTTAGCACACACTCTTAGTAATCATAACAACATTTTTGTATTATTATAGGCAGTATTGGCAGTGTGTTCAATTGTGCATGGAATAAATAGCTCACATTAGTAGTTTGCCTTAAAATTCATGTGGTGGTAGCAGCCAGCTTAATTAAGCGCATCTTTCTGGGAAATCAGTAATAATACTAATGAATGAACCTGCTGCTGACCTGCAGCAGAGAGAAGCCATTGAGAGCATTTCTGAGTTCAAAACTGGGGAACACCTATATCTGCGTGGATTGTTACTAATCCATAATGCTGCCGTTGGGGAAGGCAGCCAATACCACCAATATTCATCTCCATTTAATAATTGTCCCTTTCTTCCTTACTGGCCACTATGTGTAATGTTTGGGTTGGTTTTGGTGGGGTTTTTTTTTCACTGCAGAAGAAAGCCTCAGCCAATTTAGATTTCCCATGACTTCCCACTGTTTTCCACTGTTGGGATTTTCAGCACAGTGTTTCAACCAGATGAGGGGCTGCTGTGTGATTAGTTGTCTGAATTCTTCCACAAAAACACTATTTAAGAGTAGTTTAGATATTCTGGCCAGTTAACTAGAAGCAAGAAACATCCACTTGGTTTCAAAAAGTGGATTCTAAAGTCCAAAAAACTAAACATGTCTATTCAGAGCACACCAACCTAAAACATATGTGGGGCCAAATACCTTCTGCAAGATAATTGTCTCCAATTTTACAAAAATTACTTTTCAATTAAAAAACAAAACAAAGAAGCTTTTCACTGGAAAATTCCCAACTAGCTCTAGCATTGACAGATTGTGACTTCTGAGAAAAAGCCAAAAACAAACACAAAGACACAGGGCCTGGAAAATTTGCCTTGCAAGGAAAAAATTGAAAAAGCTGAGGGCAAACATTTGACAAAGATGGAAAGACAAATAGATGTTTAAACATATTTGAACTGCATAAACATCAAGCATGGAGAGATTTCTGTAGTTAGACATGTGCTGTCATAGAATAGATCAAGGAGACGTATAATCATGGAGTGGCCTCAAAAGGGAGCAAGTCAGAGAGGCAGAGTAGATTTTTGTGGGTGACATCTATCTTACTAATAGTAGTAGAAAAATGGAAAAGGTTAAAAATTCACTACCTTAGTGTTGGGGACATAGAGAAGGAAGCAGAAAGCAAACTAAACAAATGGAAATACTACAGAATATAGTTGATATTATATAGGAAATATAGGAAGAACTACAAAATATCCTATATCCACATTAGCAAGGAAATTTGCTGCACAAGCTAAAAGGGCATTTTCTGATTTTTCATTTCTATAACTGTCAAGAGAACAGAGTATAGGGAACCTGAATACCATGCACGGGACAGCATAGACACAGAGAAGACATTGTTGGCAGGCAGTGAGCTATCATTGGAGATAATTATTTAAATAAAAACTATTGCATTCCTCTGAAGTCCAAGGAAAAGATAGGCAATAGCTAAAGCCAGCAAGAGTAAATAAGAAAAGGAATGGGGGAGAAAACAGTGTTTCATACCATTATCAGTCTCTCCTTCAGCAGCTTGAACTCTTCCAAAGGGCTCAGTCAGAAACCACGCAGCAAAGAGAAGCGACATGGGGCGAAACTTTTCTTTTCCATTCTTTTTCACCTCCTTAATTAGTAGGAGTGTTGCATCTCACCTAAGCCAAACAAAGGACAAAGGAAGAGATAAGAAAAAGTATTTTACACCCAAAGACTCTGAGATGTCTGGCTGGCTATGGAGGACTTCTATTTCTAAGGGAAAAAAAAAAATTACATTTAGCAATATTAAAGATATAATTAAGAATATCAACCATGAGTATTAAGATACTTTTTATCTTCATCACAGGGTCAAAAGTTTAGCAAAGCTGGCTGTGCAAAGCTTCCCTAAGTGAAAAAATTCTAGAAACCACAAAAAAAAATTAATAGAACCACGAAATGCAGGATTGATACCACTATGTGCTTTTGCCCCTGATGGCCAGCAGCCAAATTTTGACTGAATTAAGACAAAGTCACTGGCTAAAGAAAAGTCTTTAGAATGTACATAAAACCATAAAGGATCCCAAATGGTCAAAGTCCTAAAATCAGGAACCAGGAGTTAGAATATTTTCAGTAGTCCAGAGAGAACATTTCTAGGACTGTCTTTGAAATGCTTGGGGCCTACAGCCCAGCAAGCAAGTCCTACAAGAGGTAAGGGAGCAGATGGAGCAAAAGATACTGAGGTTCAGCTGAGTCTTCTGTAGGGGTTGCTGCGCTACGTGGGGTGCTTCACTCCTGATCTGACACAGTAACATAGCTTCCCCATAATTGCACCATGGAGATAAAACAGAAAAATAAATATTTCCATGCACTTATCATGTTAGCTTTGCTTCAGATTAGGTCTCTGAGTGTTATTGTTACAGGGCCAGACCACAATACTCACACAATCTATACATAATCTGGCTGCTCAGAGTTAAGAAAAACCAGATCTGGATTTCATTTTTGTCAGTCTTGAGAGAGCCTCAAAAGTTTTAAAAGCAAAATAAAACCAACTAAAGCTTCTTCACCTCCATATCCACCCCAAGGAGCTGTGGAAAGAGGAGGATTCTTGGGGAATTACACTGATAATCTGCTCTGCTCCGTTTCGAGGGTCCTTATCCAAGCCCTGGGGCCAGCAGCACAAACAGTGCCTTGTTCTCAGCAGCAGTGGCTGAATTCTCCTGCCATGTGGTGACACTGGTTCAGGGGAGAAGAAAGGGGAGGGGGAAGGGGAGAAGCCCTGCCGTTTCCATCAGTCAGACAGACAGCAAATTGAGGAAGGAGCAGAAGTTGTTTAGGACTGTCTAGCAAGTGACAACTGTTTGATTGGCAGAAAGCCACGATGAGCATGCTGTGCCTTTAAAATAGGTGTCTATCTGCAGCCTGGAATATATTCAAATCGAGTTGCATAAAAAGCTGTTCCAGCTACTTACAAGCTACTTACAGTAATTAAAAACTGAGAGCTGCCTTTGTCTCTCAGAACCTGCACAGAATAAAAAATAAGCGGAACAAAACAAAACAAAACAAAAAGCAATTCCCAAGGTCAGATCTAAGGTATTATCATCCTTTTCTGCATATAAAATTTATGTTTACGGACACAGGGTGGTACAAAGTCACTGCCCTGCAACTCTGGATGACACGCGCTGCAGGAAGTGAGGTTCCTCCCAAATACAGGAGCACTTAGTCTACGTAATTTGGGTTGTAAAATACACGCAGAGACAGATGAGCTGAACTGTGAGCAGGCAGGGCCAGGAGTGGGCAGGCAAACCATTACGCTCCAGTCCTCTGTTCATCTGGCCTTTTTCCTCAGATTCGGCTACGTTGGCCAAAAACACCATACACCCAGAGATCCAGTTTCTGAGTGCTCCTGGGACAGTTCAGAAGTGTGGGGCCCAAACACACCGACATGAGGAACCCACAATAACTGGATTCTGCCTGCCACACACCTTTGTACTACAGCTTGTACTGGGGAAGCTCTGAAGGTACCCAAGGCATGGAGGGCGCCCCAGTCCACCCCAGTGGACCCCTGCAAAGGTGTGCACCTGTGGAAGCGTTTAAATGAATTTAATGAAGGGTCTTCTGTCCCAGTCTGCGCTGCTGGCAAATATGCACTTTATTTGTAGGTCAAGAGTGCACTGTTTCTGCAGAGGAAGCGCTCACCCCCAGATCTCCAAAACTGCCATCTCTGTGCTTTACTTCCAGACCACACCGAGAAGGGACAGACGGGAGAGAGAACACGAGGCTAAAGGCATAGTTAGGTGACAGGATATTAACTTTGACACAATTTGGAAGCATGAAAAAAACTACGTTAGAATAAATCAAAGAACATTAACATACACAATGTGCAATATATCAATACCATATATGCATATGTAAGTACAACATACCAAATAATACTAATACAATACTTGTAGTAAGAACTGCAACAGCTTCATCAGCTAAGTTAGCACACTAGGAGTGAACACGTTCACAGAAGTGCTGAGGTCTATCCAATAGTACACGAACGTTGCACGTTTGACCAGCGAGCATTGTATGCTATGCCTTTGGTGATTCCTTCAGGGTACTAAGTGTTGCAGGGGCCACCAAACCCAGTCGCCCAATTAAGGCAAGGTTGCCAGGCAATTGCCCATATACAATACACACATCCACATCTGCTGGCCACGCAGACCAGCACAGACACACTTGCACTCACGCAGCAACGGCGGCCCCTTCCTGTTCTTCTCTGTCTGGCCAGGCTATTCCCATATCCCTCCTTTTTGATCCCTTCCTTTCCCCACCGTTGATGCCTCCCCTAAAAATCACACAATATATCTCATGTAAACCCCAAAGGCACTTCCCTGCATCCCACAGAGTCTCATTCCTCCAGGGCAGCCTGTGGGTCCTACAGAGAGTCTGTCCACATACTCATCTTTGACATGGGGCCGCAGGCTTTCCTGGGATAGCCTTAGGAGCAGCTGGGGAAGGGGATTATCCAGGTTCCCCTGCCTTCCCTGTTCCTCTGTGCTC
Source organism: Tringa tobata (assembly GCA_033628505.1). NCBI lineage: Eukaryota > Metazoa > Chordata > Aves > Charadriiformes > Scolopacidae > Tringa > Tringa tobata. Next base: position 11,507,176 of record JAHREE010000131.1, read on the forward strand.
CTCTGTGTGGCTGAAGATGACCCTTTCATCACACAAACTACCTTTCCTATTCCAACTGGAACAGCCTGTTGCGATAGGGCAAGGGGTAATGGTTTTAAACTAAGAGGGTAGATTTAGGCTTGATAGAAGGAACGATCTTTTTACAATGAGGGTGGTGAAACACTGGCACAGGTTGTCCAGAAAGGTGGTAGAAGCCCCATCTCTGGAAACATTCAGGGTCAGGTTGGACGGGGCTCTCAGCAACCTGATCCAGTTGAAGATGTCCCTGCTCATTGCAGGGGAGTTGGACTAGATGACTTTTAAAGGTCCTTTCCAACCCAAACTATTCTATGATTTTATGATCCTTTTTCATCAGTCTACACAAAACAATGAAACCAAAGCAAGCCCATCTCTGATTTCTTCCTAGAAACACTAATAAATATCTTTAATAGACACAATTACACCAAGGCAGACAACTGATTTATCATTTTTTTCAATCCCATCTATTAATAAACAGCAGAGGGTTAACCTAATATTCAGGTAGGATGGCTATACATCCACAGAATCGTGGAATTGTAGAGGTTGGAAGGGACCTTCAGAGATATCTAGTCCAACCTCCCTGCCAAAGCAGGTTAACCTAGAGCAGGTTGCGCAGGAATGCATCCAGGTGGGTTCTTTGCATCCAAATTATTTGCAACTTTACTTAAAATTTCTCCTAGCAAAATAGTCTGGACTGGAACATGGGCTTAATCAAAATGGAAACTTTTTGTAATTAAGATGAAAAAGTTCTCTCTTGCTTTTACAGCTCTCACTCCTTGGTTTGTTTGGGAAGAAGTCCTTCAATTCATTAATTTTTTAATCCTTCTACCAGCATATTAGAAAATAACTCCTTCATTTCCACTATTTTATTCAAGGAAGCATTCTATTCAATAAAATTTCAGTTGGTTTTATTCCATAAAATAACTATCTTATTCTAGTGGAATAAAATATAGTTGTTTTCCACACTGAAAACTTTTTTTGGGAAACTTGGGAATATTTTATTAAATATTTTTCCCTAGCATGTCATATCCTTTTAAAATTTTCATATTTAACTGAAGTATTTGCAAACACATTTCTAAGTGGCTCTGCTTGTTTGTAACATATTCAAATAAGATCAAAGCAATCTACAAATCTCAAGGTAGTTTTCATCCTTTTAAAGGATTTGGAAATTTTATAATAGAAATACAATTATATATTTGATTAGAAAAATACCCTTTCAAATACAAAGCATTTTACTAATATTCTACTAGATTGTTCATTGTATATCCACAAATAGCGTTGGTTTTTTTGAATGGCTTTTTAAATAGATATAACTTGTCAACAGCCAGCAAAATTACCTTTATTCGATGATAAAGGCTACTCATCTTATTAAATATGTTTTCAGAACATGTCTAAGTCATTTATGAAAAAGGACAATTTTTATAATATAGTATACAGTCTATGTTTGCAGTAATCTGTGATGCTTGATAATATAACTGTCATGTCCTGTAAATGCATTGTAAATTACTTGTAAGACATTTAAGTCGCTATACAACACTGACAGCATGGTTTTAAACATGTCACTGACTCCTCATAACTTTTATACAAAATTCAGAAGATCTCTTACAACCAAGGAAATAGGAACTAAACCCTTACAATGTCACAAGGTGTATATGGGAAGGAAACAGACACTAGAAGAGGCCAGACAGGCTAAACAACAAATTTTATAATCTGAAATACTCAGATGATTGTTATTGCTGAAAAGGAACATCTTATCTTCTATGTTCATTCAGCTTATGTGGTTGTCTCACAAGGGTTGTGCAATAAGGTGCACATACCATGAGGTTATACAAACCTCATTTCACTCGCACAATGAGAACTTCTGCATACATCACTGCAAGGATAGCAAGAAATAATTCAGAGCCCCTGGGGAAATTAAAAAATGCACCCTGGAAAATGATCAGCTAATCTCTTGGAAGAGAAATAATCTAGAAATATAGAAACACAGAGCAGCAGCATGGAAAAGAGCAAATGGAGCATGAATTTACAATACCCCAAACTCCGAGGAGCGGCCAGCACGGTTTAGATCTCCAGATACAGGACATCATGTCATGATCTTGATGAAGATCAATCAGCTGCAGTATGCTGAGTGTGAAGCAATTCTGTAACAGAAAGATATCAACTGACGTATTGGAAAGAATTATGATTAAGGCAAGAAAAAAATGCAAGTAATTTTTTCCACCGATCCAAACTCACCTGCTCTCTCTATTCTGATGACCCATAGACCTCTCTCTCTGCTCCAGACCTGTCTCCTCCTTTACGGGCTAAAATCTGGGCCTGCCTCCCTGACATCTCACGGGCGTTCTCCTGTCAGCTCAAGCTCAGGGTGGTTAAAACAGAGCTGCGATTCCTCCTCCCCGACTTGGTTTTCTCAGTCTCTGTGGACCACGCCATTATTCTGCTTGTCACTCAGTCCCACAGCACAGGTATCTTCTTTGGAGAGCAGCCTGAGCTGGCACTTTCCACCATTCTAAGCCAGCCTAAGCATGAGCTGCCACAAAAAGTGTACCTCGGTTTTCCTGGGAGAGGTTTGAGCTGGATCATGCTGGCAGCATGGCTCCATGAAAACTAATGGAATTTGAGGAACATGCAGTGGGGTGTCCCTTTCCATGACAGCCTGTCCAGCCTCACAGGGATTATTATGGTCTGAGTCCTGGTGCTAACATCTGGATATTTTTCTCCTCCCACACAGCTCCAGAGGTGAAATTCCCTTCACAGGACATTTAGCTCCTGCACTCTCCTTGAAAAATGCCTGACCTTGAACAATGTAATCTGGCACAGCTGAGATCCTTCCAGAATGCTACTGCAAATACCACAGTCTGAAGCTGCTTTCACCACAACTATCCGTCCTTTAAATCCTTCACGAGCTCCCTTCCTCTGTCACATCCAACATGGACTGCTTATTTTCACTTTCAGATGGTCCTGACTTTACAACCATCCTGCCAGTCACATCAGACACTGCTCAAACCACTCTTTAGCTGTGGATATAATTTTTGATGTAGTATTCAACCAAAAAGATCCAGCTGCTTTTAACTGGAGTCTAGTCCCTGGCCTCTGGATTGATCCCGTTATTCTCTCCCTGAAGGTGTTGATGGATAACGTACCCACAAGTGTCTCCTGCTCCCTGCTTTCTTCATCTGAAGCTCCACCAGGTGAAACAACTCCAGCCACAGGACTTGTTCCTTGCAGGGAGTCCAGCTGCTTGGAAAGGACATTCCTCCCTCCTCAACCCAAGCCTAACACAGACACAGACTGTGAGTTGAACCGTGTGCTGGTCAGTCTCACACCAATTGAAACCATTCCTCACCAGTGCCACGGACTCATCCTTTCTAAGAGCTTGCTGGTTTAAAGTTCTCTGTATGATTTTACCTATAGCCAGCCTGTTCAGCGTTTAAATGCACGCCACCCAGACTCATCAGCAACTTACTGCAGAGGGAAGCAGCTCATGGTTAATGCAATGGTGTCACCAGCTGTCAAACCTTTAACGTGCAGTAAGGTGAAAGCTTTGGACCCAGACTTATGGCAAAACAGAGCTCAGATTGAGTAACTGAAAGGCACAGCTACTTTTCCTTGTACTCTCTTCACCATTCACACCAGAGGCCTCCTGCCTCAGAGCATGGTAGGGAACAAAACTTTCATCTTGTCCTGCCTTTGCCTTGCAGCTGGTGTGTCTCCCTTCACGATCCCGGAGAATTATAAGAACTGCAAAAGCAACATGGTTGGTGGGAAAGATGTCAAGGGTTTTAAAAATAAACTTAGTGGGTATGATACGAGTAGCGAATAGAGCACTTTTTATTGGCTATTTGGTCATTAGCTGTTCCACCACAAGCATAGGAAATATACGTCCACTCTGTTATTATAGGAAATCCACTCTCAAAATGATCCCTTTCCTGCTATAGCAAATATACGTGATAAAACGTCCAAGAATAATCACAAAGAGAGGAAAAGATTTTGAGATAGAAACAATGAAAGAAAAAAAAAAAAAGAAAGGAAGTAAACTTCATGCAGAATGATTTGTTAGGAAAAAATATGCATTAACAATACAATGTATCAGCCCACAGAATAATCTCTGGAGGGGATAGATGGAAATATCATCATTCAAGGTATTTGCATATAGACAGGACAAAGCACACCAGAATGTATAGTACAGCAAGAATAAATCTGCCTTGGCATAAGAATGAATCATGTGCTCTTATTATAGGTAGACCAGTGATGCAACATTAAAATTCGGATTAGAAAACTGAGCTCTGTTTTCGGATTCAACACTCAGTCTAGACTTAACAGCCCTTCCCCTTTCTAATCTCTATGATTTTCACTTCTTTTAAATATGTTGCTGTAGCAAGAGTATTTGAAATACCATGAACCAAAGATGGTGGAAGATGGATCTAAGAAAAGGGAAAAACAGGAATGACTCCACAACATTGCAGGTTCAAATCACAGCCTGCACTTAATATCGTCTGCAGGAACTGCAGTCACTCTTTGCATATTTTACTGACTCACTTCAGCAGCCATGGGACTCTGTGCCACTCTTTCTGGTAGCATTCACTTCAACTTTCTGCAAAACCTAGTTCCTACTAGGAATTCTCACTAAGGTCCCCCGTGCAACACGTGGGGCCGACAGCACTTGTCATGTTCAGTTAACCCACCTCGCTGTGCTGCTAACCTCATCCCCCCTGCCCTTCCCCAGATGCTCGGTGCTTCACCGGGAGCACAAAGCAGCCACTTCAGCTGGGGAACACCTTGCCTTGCACATGTGTGAATCCCAGCGACATAAAATCCTCTTTTAACCTCTATTGCAAGAGGCATAACCAAGAGGAAGCAACAGCAGCCAGAGAGAGTCAGCACCTCGGTAATTCCACCCCCCTCCCTCCCCAGGATATCAGCCACCTGGGAGCCATAGGTAATGAAGCATAAACGAGAGCTCTGAGGTTACTGCAAGGAGGCCAGGGACCAACACGGTTCCCAGATGGCCCTGGGAAGAGCAAGGTATAAAAGCAGTATAAAACTAACTCTTCTTCCTCACAGTGATGTACAGCTGAGCACAGCTCCAGACAGTTTGGAGAGTAAGCCTTGCACCTTCAGCTCGGATACGTTCATTCAGATTTCAGGGTTTAGCAGACAACTTGGATTTATTTGCATATATGATTTAGTTTAAAAAAATGCTTGATTATGAAAAAAGTAATTATGACCAGAAAACTGTATAAAATCAATGAAAGCAAAGCAAGCTGAAAATTATCCCAAACATTTTCTCTTCTAGTGGTTAGCAGAGATACTTCGCATGCTCATAGCGAGCAGGACTATGGAGAGGAGAGCACCACCTTGCAAACAGTGAAGGAACATTTGACACTTCTACTCATGAAAATCAGCAAATTCACTACACTGACTGATCACCAGGTCTTCCAAATTGCATAAAAAAAATAAAAAAAAACCATACGAAAGTTGAAGCAAAAGTAAAAGCAAGAATTAAATTGAGCAAAGTTAATTTAAACATTGTGTAAAGGGATGTGTTCCTGTTTGGTGTTGTAAATAAGCAGCTGAAAAGGTTCACCTCTTCCCACAAGCTTTCAAGTCTCAGATTTTTAGGATGGAAATCATTTGTGAAAGATACAGATAGAGAAATATTTGGGTACGTGCCACCCATTTTGCAGAGTCTTCATTTGTATGTTATATAAGAAAGAAATACTGCAGGAACAACCCTTGATGCCAGATGATGCAATTTCCTGACACGGGCGTGTGGGGAAAGCCAAGGTTCAGCTCTGAGACTGTATGTAGAGTCGGTGTTGGGATGGTGTGCTACATGATGATGTAGCTGTTACTCATCATTACTTCCCACCTCCCACTTAAAATACATTTTGTTAAGCAATTCCTGGATTGGACATTTTATTCCTTGGCGCACGAGGACCTGCTTCCTCCTGCTTACCCACAGCTGGATCCTCACATCCCAGCTGCAGGGGAACCTTTGCCTGGTCAGGTTTGCAGGTGCGAGTGCCAGGTAAACATGGGAAAACTGCTCCCAGAGTAGCTCAGCTCTGCAGGGAGCACGGCAGCTTTGGCTGGTATTCTGGCATGGCCCCAGAATAGATGAAATACTGCTTGGTGCTGGCTATGCCCACGCACAGCCAGGACTGGTGTCTCCCTATTTCATTTCCCCAAAGCAGAGGGAACAGCGAAGAGACGCTCTGGGTGTGCAGCTGGCTGTAAATCCAGCTGTGCATGTGGGACTCCCACCGATGCCACCAGGAGCATCCCCAGCATGCAGCGTTTCCACATGACCTGTTCGTCTTGCTGCCGTGCCGGGACCTGCTGGGGCGAGCTTCATGCATTTGCATCGGGCCAAATCAAATGAGACCTTCCCCCACAAGTTGGGGCTTGCTGCAGACACACTCGAGGAGCTCTGTGGGAGCCAGCCTTGGTCCTTCACGACCAGAGCCAAGGACCTGGACCCAACACGTATGGCTGCACCCATCCTGTCTCTTCTCAGAGACACTGAAGCATCCCTACACTAAATCTCCAATGAAGCCCAGTGGCACCAAAATGATCAATCCTTTGCTCCTGCCCTGCAGTTTCTGATCCCCAGTGCCCCAGCAAACAAAGAGCCCTCTCTCTTCTGTAGACGTGCACGTAGCCACTAGCCATTAAAACTGATGTAAATATTGGATTAGAAGCACCACAGTTTACAAGTGACAAATATTGATCTTATCTGCAGCAATACAAAATCACTGATTGATGAGTAGCACAACACACACCAGTGCCTGCAGACTACAGACATGGCATCACAGAGAATCCCAAAGGTATTTTTTTTAACTAATACAGGGAAATAATTCAATATAAAAAATTAAACAAATTCCTGTGCCAAACTTCTACAAAACAACCATTCAAAGTCCAACAGGTGGAGGTGGTTCTTTTTTTTTTCTGCTGCCCTAGCTTACTTTTGTAAGTAGTTTTGCCATATAAACAGAAATCATCCTGAAAATTGGACTAGAAATCTTCTAATTCCAAATCCTTTCAAGGATAAATGGGCTAGTTCATGTTAGTTTAAATTAATTATTGTATATACATTATGTGAACCAAATTGCTTCAGAATAGGAAGGAGAGGAAGTCTGCACTAGATTATGCCAGATTAATTTCACTGTAACTCCTTCAATTTCAATAGGAATAATTTATACCACTATTACTAGGAGCAAAATATGCCACAATGTCTGGCAGCTAATGGAAACTCAGAAGCTCGGGCAGATGCAGTGCCCAGATTTCAGCTTTCTTTGTATAATCTTGTAGGTTTTTCCACGTGATTAAAGAAAGTACAGAGAGAATCCATCAATTTTCACCTCACCCTGGTTACTCTTAGGGATTATTACTTACTTTGAATGAAGTCCTTCCAAAGTCTCTTAAAGAAATATGGGGATTATAAGAGGCAATTTATTTTCAAGATTTTTTTTCTTTCCTAAAATTAAATGTTGAGCTAGTTTGCAGTCCAGTCACTCAGAAGAAAGTTAACACTATCTATGTGCGTTAGTCTCTTCTTAAAAAGAGGTCACTTGGTTTTGCTGCTTATTTTCTCAATGAAAATAATTCTATTAACAAAAGCTGATGGATTGTTTTGAAAGACAAGTGCATTATCAAGATGAACTTATAAGCATGGGCAATTTAATGCCACCGAAAATGTAATAATAAGAGAAACACACAGAAGGAATGAAAAATTAAATTTAATAAAATGTTGATCAAGCCTTCTACCAGCAGTTTACTAACTGGTTTAGGCTGTAAACCAATGTACTAGGCAAGCAATAAGAACTGTTCTTTGAAGGGACAGGAGCAGGTCACAAAGAAGATACAAGCCTCCAAGCAAGAAGCCTGAGGCAAGCTTCTAAATGGTCAGGAGGCCTTGTCAGACAAAAGCATTTTGGGGAAAAAAATGTCAAAGCACATCTCATAAGATGTCACTTGGATTGCTAAATAAGAATGTGATTTGGCTAAAGAGATCAAAATGGCTTTTTTTTCCCCCTCTTCCCCTGAGAAGAAATTATGTTAAATAGCATTAAGGAAAAAAAACCAACAAACCAACCACAAAAAAGCAAAACAACAAAAAAACCCACCAAACCAAACCAAACCTGCATAAGTCAAGACAATCAATAGGAAAACCAGGTTATAAAGGGAGTGGAAACCCTTAAAACCAGGCAGAGAAATCATTGTGCTGGGAGTCACAGAGACTATTTATGTTTTCCCCAGTCACAGCTTACATTTTATTATTGTTGATCCCAGCACACTGAAAGTGTTCAGCTTTGGGACTTCAAAATATCAGAAAATATGACTGGCAGAGAACTGGAAGAGAGGAAAATCAGGGTCTGGGAACTTAAAAAAAAAAAAAAAAAACAAACAAACAAAAAAAAAAACCCATAACCTAGAATTCTTGTATTCATTAGATGTATTTACTTGGCTGATTTACAGGAAGATGCAGGGAAGAGAGCGAGCAGTTACACCAAGCCTGGGACTGACCACAATTAATGAGTTCTGACCAAGACAGACACGAGCAGTTTCACAGCAAACAGATTTCCATTGTTCATTAGAAGTTAGAGAAGGCTGCTGCTTAGAAAAATACCAGCTGTATCCAAGAAACTGTCAGCTGCTGTTATCAATATTGCCTCTCAAGACTTGACCCGTTGCCCAGAAGTCCACTGGGTGACCTTGATCTCAATGGCTTGTGGTGGTAAAGCAATATCTATAAATAATGCATTAAAAGTGTCCTTACATGTTGGCAGACTCACATTTGTCAGGCATTTCCATACTATTCCAGGCTGTTTTTTACGGTGTTCTCTTAATATGCTATGCATTTTTCTTCAACTGCTTTAATATGGATTTATCCCTTCCTTAAATATATATTTTAATAGTGACTTGTCTCCTCATCAAATGTGGTCTGAAAAACAACAGTTGGTGAGTAGAGTGGGGAAAAAAAAAAACAGTTTAGGGATATCAGATGAAATGTTGGCAACTTTACTACTTTTTTTAATGGTGTTTATTGTGAGGGAGCAACTTGCATGCTAATGGCATTTTTCATGTAATCTGATGTTTCAAAGTGCTTCACAAAGCAGTTAGTTACATTTCTAGGAATACAGAATATTGTTGTAGGCAATTAGGCATAAGCAGGGATGCAACTTACCTGCTAAACTCAATAACCTTCTCTTTATCATCAGATCATCAAAAATAGGCATAGAAGTTGCCACAAGTGAGCAACACCTACTTCAGTGCAGGATCACCTGCCCATAATCCAGCTTTCTCATCCTCTCAAATCTCCCAGCAATGGGCTCTCCACACTCCTCCTTGGCACTCTACCTCTTTACTTAACCATCTCCACCATTAAAGAGTTTTCCCAAGTTCTAAGATAAATCAAACTCCGCAATTATTGAAGTCTGCTTTCTTGCAATTGATTTTCTTTAACCATCCTTTCCTAATTGCTGCCTTTCTCCTTCACGTTCTCTGCAAGGCTTTCCTGTCAGAATCAAATTTGGTAGATCTCCCCATTAATTCCCTTGTTTCCCATCCATACAAAACATTTTATCCCAACACAGTCTGATAAAATTTTGGATAATCCCTACTGTCCAGCTGCAGCCCTTCCCTGACAGGTACTTAAAAATCTCTGTTGAAAGTCAGATGGTGGATAATTTTTCTGGGTTAAATCCACACCCATCTGAGCCTTCTGGTGTGATGGAAATTCACTTGTTTTATTATAGATTTATGGTAGACAACTATCCATGAAAATATCCATGTTCTTTCCTCTTTTTTCCATTAACTTGAGACTATCAAGAGGAATATTTTCCATCACATCTTGGACTATTTGGTGTAGGCATCCTTTTATTCACACCTCATTTCCTTCTTTTCTGCCAGTCAGTCCTTCCTAAACCAACTCTGCCCTTCTGTTTTAATGCTTGGTTTTGTTTGTCTTTACTTAACTGATTGTGTACTGGGACCTTGGGGTCCTCCTGGTTTTTATCTCAAACTGCCTATGGCTTCCAGTGAGCTTGTGATGCCACCTCCACCTCTGAGCCCCACTTTCATGCCCTTCTCCTTGAAAGATTAGCAGACCTCCGGCCAAAGTGGTTCCCCTCCTGCTCTGAGCAACGAACCCCATCCCGATGCTTAACACCACCTCTGGCAGTCCCAGCCAAAGACCAGGGCAAAGCAGTGTCCTTCAGCAGCACAGACTTGCAAAGATGTCCCTTCACTTCACAGGCTGCATCAGCCTCAATACTTAATATGGGAACATATAAATTCAGAGAAGCATCTTATTTTCTGTAATTGCCTTTTTATCCCAATCCTGAAGAACGCAAGAAAGTGAAACTGAGCCATGCTTGGCGTATACTCAGAGCAACACCCTTCATGAGGCTGAGGGACACAGAGACAGAGGAACACAGGGCACCTTGAAGAAAACGCACCTCCAGCAAGCTCCCAAAGCTAAGCAACCTGATTCTAGGGGAATTCGGCTTTTAGCTTTCAAATTAGTCCCATACATCTGAGAGAGCATGTTTGGAGCAGAGGTGCCCTCAAAAGGCTACAGCAGGGCTGTATCTCAAAGAGGCACGCTCTGACAAGCAGTCCTGGGAGACCAACAGTGCTATGGTGTCCCTTCAGCTCCTGCAGCTGAGAGATGCACTGAAGGAGCTCTCAGAGTCAGCAGGAACTGGAGATCCACATCAGACACTTGCTGAGTCTTCATCTTCCTGCTCTTAATAGCGTTCTCTTATAGCTGTATCTGCAAACTTGTAATCGGGAGCTTATTCCTTTGAGGCACTTGATGTGCTTGTTCGGTTTTTTTAAACACTATTTCAGGTTTTGAGGAAGACTTCAAGTAATGCTGTGAGCACAAGGCACATTTCCAGAAACACCAAGAAAAATCTTAATAATGCCCTATTACATAAAAATCCCTTTAGTGCCTAGAAACCAAGACAAATTTGGAGTACCTTAGCAGCTGGGATGCGTTTCCCACCAACCTGCTTAAGTCTTTTTCAAGGGTAAAAGCATCAAGGGCCAAGACAGGGAAAGAGCCGTTCCAGGGAAACACTAACCAATGCCTTCTGGCAAAGGACAAGTGACAGAGACACAGTCCAGGACTGTAGGAATCCCCATGTTGTCACAATCTATAAACAAGAAGTTTTGGGAAAGTTTCCAGGATTCCTTGCCACTTTCATATCACCAGCACAAGTTGCCAGGGGAGACTTCTCTGCTTTTTCCAGTGCCTATCAACATACAACATGTGTCCCAGCTCCTTTGCCATGTGAAATTGTGAGAGTAATCACTCAGTCTTATACCCCATGGACTGTTTTGTGTAAGTGTGACATAAACCATTGTCTCAGCTGGTAAAATGTCACATGGGTTAAGCAAAAGGCAGCAGATAACCCATAAACTTCTACAAACACTCAGGACAATACTGGCTAACCAAGAGCTACTTCTGGGTGGGTAAGAAGATGGCCCCAAGATTAAGTGATCTGTACTTTTTTCAGATAAGTGTGCATTTTAGCAGGTGTTTAACCATCCTCTCTAAGCATGATCTTTTGATAAGAGCAAACCTATTAATTGACTTTTCTAGATTCTGCTTCTAGATTCTGAGAACAAAGCTCTTTATTGTACGATACAAGTGCATTTGTTGGTAGTAACCAGGATGTCAGGTTGACACTGAGTCATAAAGTCACGATAAAACACGACATAATTATCAGCATAATTCTTAAACTAATTACTACCCTGGATAGTGCCATTTTTCCTTGCAGCAAGAACAACAATCCTGACCTTCTGTCACACTGTATCAGACATGAATTTTTCCCAACCTTAAATAAGTATTTATTCAACTAATATGTTTTAAACAAACACTTGCTCAACCTGCTCACACCAAAGAATCACACACATTCAATCTCACTGTCAGAAAATCTGAAAATATATCAGACATTAAACAAATTTTAGTCAAAGAGAAATTTTAAGTTATTACCAATATTACGGTATTTTTAAACCATAAGTTAATTCAGATGTTGAAACAACTCACAAACTACTCAAAGTATTTGGAATTGATCTTAAAAAATTAAAATCAGTGTTTCCAGCAGTTCAACCTTCTTCACCTCTGCTAAAATGTAATGACATAGAAAGGCAGGCACAATTTTAGCTATAATACCGTAGTTATGCTTGCAGTAGAGACAGACCCCACGGGCTGAGAGTGGCATGTACAATGTATTTGGTTTTCTAAAGCATAATGAACAAGAGTGAATATGGTTCCTTAGTTCTGACCTCTGCACGAGCACCCATACAAGGGAGTATCCTGTACCTTGTCTTCTGAGGCCACAAACTGTGTTCAGCCAAACAGTCAACTATAGGACGTGGCGATTAGCGGTGTGTGTGAGAATGCCTCATGCACATCTGCCCATATAACAAAGTCAAACATAAAATACCCTGGCATTACGAAAAAAAAGGCTTTACGCTTCTCTGTGCCTGTCCCCAGCCAAATAAAAGTGCGCTGTCACCAGTGCAGCTACCAGATTAGAAGACAAGAACAGTCTGGGTTTTTTTTTCCCCAAGGAATTAGTCCCAGTCAAATATAAACCCACTGGCTTTGGGTCCCAAGGGGCACTGGGGAAACACAAGTGCCTGGTGCAGCTGCTCGAGCAGACAGGCCAGTACGGGCAGGGGCACCAAGGGCAGTCAGGCAGCCTGGCCCCTCAGCACATCATCCTCGGTCTCACCCAGGCAAGGGACACCTCTGAGCCTCAGTGTCCCAAAGGATCTTTGTTCTCAAAGAGGTCACACCGCGCTACGAAAGCTCCACAATTTCTTCTTTTGTTTCTCCCCATACGGGTGCTGTATGTCGAGAGCGGCACTCCCCGGGCTATTGCTCTTTTCTGGTTTCTCTCATGCTTCACGCAAGCATTATAACCCTTGCACAGCAAATAACCCTGATTCACTATATGCCCCCGCTCTTATCTTCAAACAGCCTCCATAACACAGAGGTCACTATGGCCACCGAAAGGCTCTGCTTTCAAATTTCAGGCGCAGCTTTTTCAAAAACTTGGTGGCTCTCTTCCAAACTCAGTGGACATACCGGCACGCGTGAGTGGAGGGCTACATGCAACCTTGAGAGCTGGAGTTATTTTTCACAGTCCCTGTCCCAAGGCGTATTTTTTTTATCTCTATTGTCTTAGAGAGGCCAACACAGACTTATTACGAGAAATTCTTTTTCTGGCTTTCCTTCCTGCAGTGCTCAGCCTCTAGCCCTCGCGCTGCTTCGCAAGGATGAGTACCACAGCCAACCTCACCAAAGAGCATTTTCTTTTTCCTTTTAAACCTCTGTGTTTCTCCTAATGCACGCACTCCCGTGCCTGTCTGCTGCAGAAGGTTCAGGGCATCACACTCACCATATGCAACTGGCCACAGCGGGGAGGAGGCCACGGCCAGCAGCTGGCAGGAAAAGTGACATTCTCTTACACTGATGTGATGTGTAATCCTGTGCTCAATGAAATGTATGGCACGATATTAACTAGCTGAGCCATCCTACAACAGCAGAAATTGCCTGCAGCTGTGACAGGCTGTGAACCGGTCCAGGAAACTGGCTGGAGGGGGGAAGTTCTGAGAAAGAAAATCACCACTAAATTATAGGATGTTCCAATCGAGCAGTTGTCTTCCTTTCCCGGGTGTTCCTACCACCAAGTGTCAGCAGTGGAGCAGGCAAAGTGGCCCGTTCCCGGCTGAGTGGATCCTACAGATCTGTGGGAGAGGACAGAATTCCTGCACTGCAGTGCAAAAGCCTGTGACAAAGGGCACTGGGGGCCACCACTGGGGAGGGGACACTGGGGAGGCTGCAAGCCAGAAGGTGGCCCGTCCCAGCTCTGACTCTTCCTTTCCTGTGACTCTAGGGGAGTTAGTCGCAGCTGCTGGCATTCTGCTTCCTAATTATAAGAAAAGCCTAGGCATAAACATACACGCTCACACATGCATATATATATTTACATTCACACAGATACATGCATATATGTGTATATATATAGGCACCACAGAGAGAGATGGTGAAGCTGTGGAGAATTCATCATATCCCAGCTTTGCTGTTCAAGCCCCGTACAGCAGAAGGATTTTATTGGAATTTATTATTTTATTTTTTTTTTACCTTGCTGCTGTGGACAGGAGCGGTCGGGGGGGGAGGGGAAGGATGCCCAGAGGCTACTTCATAAAGCTGTGGTGTTGCTGCCATCTAGTGAGGTGCCTCTGCCCAGGGACACTAACACCACTAACACCCCACCATCAACCATCACCACCACCCCTGATGGTGCTCCCCGGGCGGGGGAGCTGGAGGACTGGGAGGGAGGGAGGGACAGGCTTCCCCCCCAGCAAGGACCCTCACCAGCAAGAGCCGGGTGGGGAAGGGTAGGTCTTTTTTCCCCCCCGTAGTAAAGCCTGCAGTACAGCCAGATGACAGCCTGTAGGAAAGCAGTTTATAGGATGGCTCACAGAGGCTGTAAGAGAGCCTGCTAATGCCTGGACATTGTCACATCAAAGAAAACACACAATATATACACATGAGGCCGTATGTGAAGCCATCGGTCCAGGCCATACTAGCGACCAAAGCATGAACATGACAATGAGTTGTGCACCACGTAGGAATCACCACAGGAGACCCCAACACCTGGGAGCGCAGCCTGCGGTCGGACAACGGGAGCAACGAAATGCAGCTCCTCACCGCCAAGCACTTTCACGGGAGAAAGGAAGCCTTCCTACCCACAAGACACCCACTCTTCCTCAACCTATAGCCAGTCCCTAGAGATTTAGATCGCTCGGCATTAGGCAGGATTAAAAAGCAGAACCTGAGACAATAAAACGCAAAGTGCACAGAGCTACCACCTTTACTTGCAAAAAGCCACGTGATTCATAGGTATTATCCCAGCACCGGAGGAACACAGAATCACAGAACCATCCAGGTTGGAAGAGACCCTTGGGATCATTGAGTCCAACCATCTACCCTACTCTACAAAGTCCTCCCCTACACCATATCCCCCAACACCACATCTAAACGGTTCTTAAACACATCCAGGGATGGTGACTCAACCACCTCCCTGGGCAGCCTATTCCAATGCCCGAACACTCTTTCTGTGAAGAATTCTTTCCTAATGTTCAGTCTAAACCTACCCTGTTGCAGCTTGAAGCCATTCCCTCTCATTCTGTCATTAATTACCTGTGAGAAGAGACCAGCACCAACCTCTCTACTGTGTCCTTTCAAGTAGTTGTAGAGAGTGACGAGGTCACCCCTCAGCCTCCTCTTCCTCATACTAAACAGTCCCAGCTCCTTCAATTGCTCTTCATAAGATCTGTTCTCCAGCCCCTTCACCAGCTTCGTTGCCCTCCTCTGCACTCGCTCCAGCACCTCCAGATCTCTCTTGGATTGAGGTGCCCAAAACTGGACACAATACGCCAGGTGCGGCCTCACCAGTGCTGAGTACAGGGGGACAATCACCTCCTTACTTCTGCTGGTCACACTATTTCTGATACAAGCCAGGATGCCGTTGGCTTTCTTGGCCACCTGGGCACACTGCCGGCTCATATTCAGCCACTTGTCAATTAGAAACAGAGCGTCCCAGGACAGAAGAACCTGTCTTGGAGGGTCTCCATGTCCTACCACGCAAGGAGGCTGGAAATTTTGTGAAGCTACCCCATCTACACCACCTCCTTGTGGTCCACCTCCACTTCTCCAAGCTGCCTCCTGCACTCACCTCCCACTTCAGGGGTTGACAGGAGAGTTTAGAAAGAAGCCCAAATCTACATATGTGGGAAAGGGAAGGAATGAATAACAGTGCGGTGTGTTAAGTTAGGAAGGGGGTTACTTCTAAAGCTATCGAATTAAAGCTCCAGAGGAAAGTAAGAGGCCTGGGCATTTGAAGTGCTTGCTCGGGAGTTCTGCTTCATCCCACGGCACATCAAAGCAGCTCCTCCACAGGGAGCCCTAGACACATGGTTATCTTGCGATGCAGACATTTGGCATATTTTCCTAAATATGTTGAAAGACCTAAAGATGATACTGTTAAAATCTAGTTTGCTAAAATGTCTGAGAAGTGATAGAAAAAGAAAG
Source organism: Tringa tobata (assembly GCA_033628505.1). Lineage (NCBI taxonomy): Eukaryota > Metazoa > Chordata > Aves > Charadriiformes > Scolopacidae > Tringa > Tringa tobata. The sequence goes on from JAHREE010000131.1 coordinate 11,523,314, forward strand.
CACTTAAAGTGGTTTCTTAGCTATTAGCCACAGCTCATTAACTTGGAGACTTAAAATACCAACTCTTCCAGGACTTCATGTAGCCTGGATGAAAGTTAAGCCATTCAGCAGTCTGTATTTCTGTTCTTGCTTTATGGATTCCCCCCTGACTGACTTGGTTGCTCATAGGTCTGAATTGAGCAGAAATAACTGTGTTAGAGAAGTATGTCTTTTGGGGTGCACTGGGATAATGGGTTTTCTAGAAAATAATCTTTTTCTGTTTCATTCCTCTATTCTCAGGCTCATCTAGGTTCTGGGCATAACAGTGTTCTTAAACTGCTGAAGTTTTGGGATTTTTAATATTTGGATTCACTGGTGTGCTCTGATCCTGCAACAGCTTCCAAAGATTTAGCATTATGCTCTTAGCCTGGTACACTTTAACTTGATGACAAGATTAAACAGTTACGTAGATCTTGGCAGGACTTGGGACTGTATTTTCTAAGTTGAGGATCTAAGGCAGTGTTGCTATGATTTGTAGAAAGATATCTGTGAGTACCTCATTGGGCCAACTACCTTCTAGACAAGAAAAGTGCAAATCGTGACATTTTCACAGACAATTATCAGCCTTTTTCTCAGGAAAAGAAAAAAAAAAAGAAAAAAAAAGAAAAAAGAAAAAAAAAGTGTAGTCTAATATTCAAGCCTCCTCTAAATCAACTGATCAAGCAACAGTCCCTATTCTGTCCAACATGGGTGAGAAATCACCCCCCTCCCGAATAACAAACTGTAGACGCTAACTATTTCCAAATCCTTATCAGGCTAAAAATGATATGCTGAGTACAGATGGCACTCACCCAAAGAAAAATAAAACAACTTCTAAAACCTGGACTGAGTTGTGATTTTGTTAAAAAGCAAGAAACGAGAAGATCTTTCAGAGCAAAAAGCAGCTTTTCTGCCAGATCCCTGGAATCAGGTGACTCCAAATTACAGAATAAATAGAAACAAGACGTTGTCCTTGAAATAAATATAAGGATTTCATCACCCTCTCCTGTAACTTAACTGTCACTAGGCAGAGGGTGAACTAGTGGAGCACTGGAGTAAGCGAAGGAGGAAATTTGTTGGTAGTAGGATGAGACTTTCAGACAGAAATGGTCTATTTCCATCAGAGCTGTGAGGAATCAGGTCCGGCAAAGCAAAGGATCTGGTGAAGCCTCAGTGAGAAAAGAAAACAAGACACACATTTGGCTTTCTAGGGACCTTCATGGCTCCTTCACTGGTTTTCTTCCCTTTTCTCCCTTTCCCACCAAGCTATATTCACGTTGAACAACAAGCTATTCCGTGCCCGCTTTGTGGCCTGTGAAAGAGCCACAACCAACACACATGTCACCCAGGAGAGGCAGGGGGCTTAATTCACCGCTACAAAGAATTTATGAATTTATACCCGAAGCCTAAGTGCCAAGAGATTAACTCTGAGGCCTGCCAGATACTGCTGCTGTGCCCCAGCAATACCACGGTTAATCTTTGCCGTGGGAGAAAAGCAGTATAGTGTGTAACACTGTGAGCAAGACACACGTTTTCCGGAGAGCCAAAAATAGCAGAGGAAAAGAGAAAGGTAAGGCAGTAGAAAGAATAAACCAAACGAAAGTGAACACACAGCTAAGAGCCATCTTTTCCTGCTCTCTCTGCCCTCCCCTCTAGACACCCCTATGGAGCTATTTTAGTTAGGTTGGCTATTTATTATATTGTAAGCTCTGTCACTTGATTTATTGGGCCTCGGTTGCCTCAAGGAGTGAGAAAAATCTTTCTCCCTTCTCAGCTCAGAACAGAAGAAAGTTTTATTACCATCTCTGCGGCGCACCCTGGCCCTTTCTTAGGGATGCTATTTCTGGCTCCGACTGATTGAAAAGTGCTGCTGTCCCCCCACACGGCTGCCGGTTTGACACTTTTTGACATTTCTAAACAACCCGGGCTCTTCCTGCCAACTCCCCGTTGCTTTCTAAACCTTTTTAATCCTGAAGAATGCAAACTAATCTACCGAGAGAAGAGAAAGAAGCCGATCCTGGGAAGCAGCGCTGGAAATGTCAGAGCGGTAGAAATGATGAATGTACCTGCTAGGGAACGAGAGCCAGGACGGGAAGGGGGGGGCTGTTAAGAGACATCCCTAGTGCTGTGGCCTCTTAACGTTATCTACTGTAAAGAAACACGCAGTATATTATTAAGCAGAACTGTGTAATATCTTCTTAAAAAAAAAGAATGGTCTGGAGGCAAGCACAAAGCCTGCTTCATCAAGTGGAATAAAGCAGCGGTCCCTGGGGGAGATTTAAACTACTTAGACCTAAGCATGGCTAATAAAAGTTTGCAATTCAAGAGAGTTTCCAAAAGCCTTTATTATTATTACTCCTCTGTCGTGCCTGATCTTTTGAATGAAAAGGTCAAAGAGCTGATCGTGTGCTAACCTGATTGTTTTATTTTCCATAGAGCACTCTGTGTATTCAGAGAACGTCAGTGCCCCGAAACACTCCCTCTTCCCTCTTCTCACTTTCCACCTTGTACAACTACATTTCAGCAGGCCTCCGCATTCCAGAAAGAATGAGACAAAGTTTCTCTTCTAACTATACCTTCTAACTAAAACTCTGTGATTTTGAACAGAGTCTCCTTTCATATTGTTTTCTTTCATCCACGATATTGTATTTAAAAGAAATGTCCTCTGTCATTTCTTTGTAGCCACAGCTTTTTTGGCAGAAATAAGGCTACCTTCAGTCAGGTAACCAGGCGCCTAAAGACACGGCTTTGCAGCTGGGTTGCAGCTAGCAAAATGCAAATGGGATTTTTTACCCTCGAGCACCCAGCACTGCCGGCAGGAAGCCCAGCTTGAAAAACCTGATCTGTAATACACCGTGGGGACAACGGTCCTGAGCGTTTCTGAGTCATACCTTCCCAGGTGGCTCGGTAGTCCTAATCCATTACTCGAATATGCCGGAGGCAGCATCATTCCCTTCAGACTCAAACATTTCCCACTGACGGTGCCTGGCTGGAGCTGGCTGCTCAGCATCCTTCCATCCCGAGCATGCCTGTTCCTCACCCCAGCACGGTTCCTCCCAGTTGCACAGCCGGTCTGACCACCTCAGCTTCTGTCTCTTGCTGCCACGCTGCATATCTTCTAAAAACAAAAAATAAAAATCACACCTCATCTCCAAAGCCTTATTTATACAGGCAAGACTGGCAGAAATCGGGAGCCGAGTTTTTAAAACCACCAAGGGCTCACAGAAGGTGCGCAGCATTCAGAAAACATGCTCCTCGTTTGAATGTAATTAGGACGATGTTAAGACTGCCTAAATACCACCTAAGTTTCATTGCTGTTTCAAGATGCCAGAGGCACCTGCCTGGTAAAAGCCAGAAGTTCAAGGATATGAGCAGAAATTAGGCTGTTCGATTCTGACCATAAGGCAGAATACTCAGAGATCAGACGGTCTGGCACTATTTTATTTTTTTTTTATTCCTGCTGTACAGTAGAAGAATGGATTAGACATTGACATTTCGACATAATTATCCTCAAAAAATAGGTTAGAAAATGCATCACCAAGAAAATAAAACTGTTTCTTTTTAGTGCAAGACTCAACCCTTCTCTAGGTTCACAGACAATACACCAGCAAAGAGCAAAACTCAGCCTTCACCCAGTTTCTTTGTTCCTACTAAAGGGCAAGATTGAGAAGAAATATAAAGACACCAAGAATGACAATCTATACAGTAAATACTTCAGCTGACATCCTGGGTTAGCTTTAAAATGGAATTTATGTGTATTTTCTTTGACATTTGACAGCATATATTCCAGTACAACACGGAGGCTTCCTGCTATGAAGTATCCGCTTATGAGAAAAACTTCTAGAAGAAAGTGAGGAGAAAAACGTTAAGGAACAAGAAACTAATTATAAGCTTCATGCTGTCTGCGTCCATCAAAATCTTTACTTTCTCTTACACTCTTCTCCGTGACAGCTTATTTTTGATGCAAAACCTAGAAAACTGCCTTTGAAAACTCCTGTACAAGTGGAAGTAAAGTCCAAAGACCTAACTTCAGTGACCTTCCATTTCATGCGCCCCAAACAGAGGTATCTACCTGACTGCTCAGTCTGGTGCAGGACTGTATGCACAGTGGCCATCTGGCCTGGAAGGATTTTGCCACTGGAGCAGAAGCAGCAATGAAGTGTGTTAGCAGGGCTGCTAACTGTTGCAAATATTAGCAATTCAGCTGCTTTAAGCTGGAACTCACTGGATTAATTAGAAACCCGAAATGTATAGTGCAAACCAGAACCCCGAGTTCCCTGCCTGTAAGGTTAATAAACACTATGAAGATGCACTAGGCGTCGCAGGTTAACTAAGGAAGAACAGTGCAGAGAAGGAAGCAACTCAGGGAAAAAACACTTAAAGAACAAGAATGCATTCAAATAATTTAGCCTGATCCACAGGATTTGCAAAACTTCCCCTTTCGCAAAACATCCACCATATACTCATCCTATTTATTCTTTCAAACAGTGGGACCTCGGTGGTCTTTCAGTCTCAGATTGACTTTCAGCACACCTGTGAATTTCACCCGTGCACCCAGTCACACAGGACAAGCTGAAAACTAGCTGAACCCTCCAAGGGGCAAAAGAGGCACGTTCAGTTTCACTCCAGGCACAGCAGTGAACACAGGAACTAAACCTGGAGGTTTACAGCACAAGGCTCAGTTGTCAGCTCCATCACTGGCATGTAACGCCACCTCAGGGACATCCTCCCTTCTTGTCCATCCTTCCTGATTTAGGAGCATCCGTACTTCAAAGGACCATTGTCTCCTCCCATGTCTAGCCCAGTGCAGCTCTGATATCAAGGGACCAAGCGTGACATAAATAACAACAATGGAGGTACATACCATGGCCCTGTGAGGCAACCTCCAAATCTCTCGAGGTTAGGATGACTTCTCCTCCCTCAGACAGGCAGCATACTCTTAATCTGGATGCTGGTGCTGCGAAACACACATTTTCCTTGGGGAAAAAGAAAATATACCTCTGGCAAATCTAGAGATATCAGATTGTCATTCGGAGGAAGCAGGTGTGCTACAGAATGTCTTGAGACAAATTCCTCCAGCGGAGCTTACCAGAGGCATCCCTAAGTGAGGGCCAGGGGAAAAAAATCTTCCCCCCGTAGATAACCTTTTAAAAGGGCATCCTAGCAGCGAGCAACCACTTGGCTTTTGGAGATCCCTGGGTCCCACAGCCAAAATCCCTCTGCTTATTCTTTCCAGACAGAGAGCTCAGAAATGTAAAAGAGCAGTTTCATGAGAAACAGTAGGAGTAAAAGCCTGGTTTTAATCCTTGCCAGTCAGTGATGAAACTCCTCTCAACTTCTCAAAAGCATTTTTCTAAGTTGCAGATTTTTTTTTTTTTAACTTTTCCTTCTGAAATGGAGGTTTGAAAATATCTAGGAAAATTTTCTATGTCAGTGTAATGGCTGCAATTACTTGTGTGCTCTAAAATACATACAGTAATTTGTTGTTATATAACAGTGAGTTACCCTCACTGTTTTCCCTCAACTCCTAAAGGTCACAAGGTACGCAGTTTGGAGGTAAAAATTCCATTTCAATTTTCATGTTATTGCCATGCTGGAGTGCTGGGCTCATTTTGGCTCTGAATTTAGAAAATGGAAATTCTTATCTCTCTGCCCATACACCCTGTATGATTTCAGGCAGATTCCAGAGTCCCTGATACTTTTTTACGCTACATAAATATTAGAACTGCAGAACTGAGTTCCTCAGCTCATCTGTCCTTTTTTGTCCAGATTAATACACTGAAGTCACAACTACCATGGCTCCTTTCCTGACTTTAGATAGTGGCAGATTAGGTGGCCTAGAAAATCCACCTCACTCCACAGGACTGTGACATGAGAAATTTAGACTCAAAGAGATAGTTCGCTGCATATCCACAGTAAGATTTACACCTCATAAGGGTTGGACACTGAATATTCTTTACCTAGGAATTCCTTCAATTTATCCTTCACTCACTGAGTGAAGGATATGTGCTTTCTCTCTTAGTAATTTTTATTAACTAGCCTTGAAGCAAATGTTCCTTTAATTTCACCTTTATTTCCATTGTAATCACCCCTTGTACAACAGCAGCCTCTTATTTTTTCATGCTTAGTACACATATATTGGAAAATGGGTTTATCTACAGAGTCGCACAGACTATCACAATTTATAACAGTGTGTTTAATTTTTTGGAACCAAACTGAGCACTAACTGCCTTGAGCTGTTTGGTGGGAAATTAGATTTGTGCTAAACAGCTTAATGCTCTGGGGAGTGCAGAATAAACTAGACGTGGCAATTTTGTGAGTTTCAGAACTTCAAAATGACTATATTTTTATCTCTATCACCAAGCTTCGATGTCATTATCTAGGATTTTTTCCTACATACCGTTGTTCCAAAATAGATTTAAATAAATAAATGGGGGGTTACAAAACATGTCTAATTTAAAACACTTTACACTTGAAATATGGAATAAAAGACAGACTATATGGGAGCAGTTTGATTTAATCAGGGTTGATGTTAACTTTTAGATAAAACTACATCAGTAAATTTGATGTGCTTTCAGACAGGCAAGCTAGAAATAAAAATGAAATTGAAAACATTGAAAAACATTTCTATCTTACTCCTTTTCCAAACTGCAGTGGAAGGACAGATCTCTTAAATCCATTCTTTCCTGTCATTACCCAGGCCCCATAAGAGAATGGCAAAGAGACAAGGAAAAGATGCTAAAATCATTTATGCTCAACCATTTAAATGGGCATTACAGCTGACACCACACTAATTCTGAATAACAGCCACTCTTGTATGGACAAGAGTTCCTTATTTAAATTCCCAACCACTGATAAAATAATACAATAATGTAACTCAATTAGCTATTTCGGCAAGACTTGATATTAGCAAATCTTTTATTTCATGATGAAGTGCCATCTCTATTATGAAATTTTGTAAAATACATTTATCATGGCAAAAAATATATATTTACAATAGAAGGACAATAGAAATTGTTAATGAGATGATGAAGCCTCTGGAGCAGTAATTATGTGGCTAAAAGGCTGTGATTGTCACACAGTGTTTCCAAGGCAGGTCTCTGCAACCAAGACCCATATTACAATGTTTTGTGTTAAACTCACTGCTGATTCTGCCTCTTACCCATCTCAGAATTAATAATTTTCTTGTCCTTAGCAATGCTGTGGAAAGATAGAACCCACAATTGAGGAATCTGGATTTGTAAACTAACTCAGCATGGCCACTGACATATGAAAATATAGAAACCTATCTTTGTGCTGAAAGTAGCAGAGTTTGAATATTTCTGTATTGCTTTAGTCTGATAAACAGGCAAGTCAAGCTTGCCCCATCTATCTAGTTGCTGTTCACAGGACTAAAACAAAAAATAAAAGGGGGGAGGGTGCAAAATTACTTCCACAAATGTGTTAAAAATTAACACCCTTTTTTTGCGAATTAAACAAAAAGCTACTCAATTAAGAGGTGGTTTTTTTAATGATATACCAATGAGTAAAAATCTCTGCAAAGGTTCACAAAGTCCTCATAGGACTTTCTATATTTTAAAGTCCTTTGCCAATGAACATGTTTTCAAATAACTGGAGCTTTTAATAAGATTAGATGTAATTGGGACTCGTGTCATAAAGCAGTATTAGACAGTATTAGCCTGCTGTGACAGGGAACTAGGAACAACTGGGACAGAAAGACAAAAGTGAGAATAAGCTGGGGTATGTAATATACCATAGTTAAATGAATAGACCTGGAGATCCATAGAAACCTGAATATCTAAATAACAATGAGGAAAAACCTTGTCCTGGTATGGTCTGAAAAAAAGTATGTATACACCATAAAAATTTGAGTCTGTACAAACCTGGACTTCTAACTCAGTGCCTTTCTTGGGAAGAGATCTGAAGAGCCAGATGCTGTCCTCATACAGGGTGACTAATTATGGAGACTAATATACTAAAGCTTTAATAAGGGCTATTGGCAAGTAATTACCTCCATTAGTATTTCTATACTTACATCATTGTAAATTGTTGTTAAATGATGCCCTTTCCTGTCAGATGTATATCTAGCAGGGCAGTGGTTTTCATAAAGCCAATTTTAAATTTTGGGCAAGGTAGACACAGTCTGTTGAAAAGCAGAAACATTTAATGAAAACAAGAACAGTACCTGTACTGTGTATGTAGATTGAAATCTTCAACCCATACAAGTTGTTGAGCAGCCAGGAGTTAAAACAGATTAAATGGACTTCATTCTGCAGCATATAATGGAAGTAATTTCTTTCCTGCAACCAGTAAGTCTCCAAAGGTTTTCATTAACTTCTCTTTACTGCCGATAAGACCTAGAAGAAGAAAAGTTGTCCAGCTGATGATAAAAATAGCATTTCTGGTTGTTTGTTATTATTACTTTTATTGTTGTTGCTGTAGTCATTATTATTTTAGGCATATGATTATTGTTAGCATGTTCATTAGGACACAAGATAATTAATAAACTAATACTATACATCATAATATTCGGATAAAATTAAATAATCATATTACTATAACATGACTAGAAAGGGGCACAATGCAGAAAAAAAAATTTTAAAAGTCATGTTTATCAATGTAGCTTGAATTTCAATGTTTGGAAGGGCAAGTGGAAAGAACAAACACCTGTACAGTTGCAGCCAGCACCACCTAATATGAATCACTACTGCTTGAATTCTTACACACTTTCTGTGGTTTCACCACTGGTGAATCTCTCTCTGACATCAGTAATACTGCTCATAAGGCAGCACACAATCCAATTAAAAAGATCAGGGAAGACCAATTACCACTGACAAAGAAAAAAAATCCAACAAAAACACAACAACACAACTGCATCAATCATTGTAAGTCTTCATTTGGGCTATTTTAGTGACATTATGCAAGCCCACAGACTTGGACAACAGCAAAAATTCATCATTTTCAATAACAGAAATTATTTTTCATCTTGGAGATTTAATTCTTTTAAAAATCTATGCATATTTCACTCCAAGTAGTTTTTAAACTAATAAACATATGTATTGAACACAATGTTTTCTACATAGCTTTACCTCAGGCTTGGGGTTTGTCCTGGTTTGAGGTAAAAGAGAACCGACTTTCTGTTCAGTAATTTTACTTCTCAGCTAAGCCTCTTCTCTCTGAAATTAATGGCATACTGGGGAGAAACTATTCGTTCTCAGAGTGATAAGACCAATGTCTGTACTTCATGTCAAGGAACGGTATGTAGAGAGGCTCTTGCTTATATTTATTGCTATAACAACCAAGGTCAGATAATTTCGTTATTTGCATCGTTGGAGGGTCGGAAACAGAAAAGTGTAGAGGGGTCACACCTGCAGAGAGGAGCGGACAAGAAAAGTGACACAAACCTGACCAGCAGAGTATTCCATCCCATTTGCCCCATGCTCAGCTTAAAAGCTGAGGGATCAAAGGGTCAGCGCCCTTTCTTCAGCGGCCGATGTCCTGGGAGGACTCTGTTCATCTGCTTTTGATCCCGATCCGTGTGTTCCTGACTCTAGATCCAGAATCCAGTTCCCATCCATCACTGAGTCCAGTCTGGGACTTCCCCAGTGCCTGCTGGTGACATCACCCTGGGAGCTTGATATGGTTTTGTGTATATTATATTTATTTAATTATTTACTTTTTATTCTATTACTGATATTTCATTGAAGTAGTTTAGTTCCTTCTAAACTCTTAAATCTCTCTCTTCTCCTCGGCGTGAGAAGTGGAGGCAGAGCATCCGTCACCCATCATTGGCCAACTGGGACTAAAACACAACAGTTTTACAGGTATCTCCGGATGAGATTTCACTGTTTCCATGGTACTTCAGCAAATCCACTTGTCTAAGTAACAGTTTGAATAAAAGGCCTTTTGCGTGGGACTCTTCAAGGTGAAGCAGAATAAGATGACTACCTTTTCGTCTTACGTAACTCTGACCCCAGGTCAGTGCAATGGTATGTAGCAGATCCCTCTAAGGAGAAGAACTGGAGAAAAAGACTGAGATTTTAGTAGATTTTTGTGTTGTTTTTTTTTAATCTCTCAGAAGGAAGTCTCTGCTCCACGTACTTTTGTCTTTATACCGTGGGAACCATCTGGGTCTCTGTGTTTTCATGCCATCTGTATGTGATCATCGAAACGAGCACAGAAGTCCCACAGCCCAAATGCTGCGCACTTCTGGAGCCCTCCCGAAAGAATGAACTAATGATGGAGCTAAAAGAAATGGCTGAGACTTAAGATTGCTCCCCCTGGTTCAGTCCTGAAGACAGCAAAACCACAACTACAAGAATTTGAGATAGGAAAAAATGCCAGTTATGTGTAAAAAATATTCAGATACTGAGGATATTTTCTTAGTGATGTTTACAAATACAGCTAGCAGGATTTGAGATACCACTAAGTGCCACTGGATTTCAGTTGGAAAGAAACAGCCAGGACAGTATCTTTTTAAACAAGTAGTACATGCCCATAGGAATAGATCTACAGGCCAAAACCTTTGATGCTGAAGACCTGACATCTTCACTACATCAATTTCAGGGGAAGTTTGTATCAAGTTAACTCCAATCTGGCCTCCTGTATTGAAAAACCCATTGAAGCTCAACTTCTGGGTGAAGCTTGTGGAAAGGAACCTGCACCCTCTGGGGCTGATGCCCATTGTAAATCCAAGCACAGCAAGGTGGGCAGCCTGGAGATTCACTTCAAAAGCCCAGTCAGGGCAAAGCAAGCAACTCCTAATGTGGACACACCTAACTTGCTCTGGCACTTCAAGAGCTCCTACTTCATCGCTCATCGGTGAACACTGGAAGATGAATGCCTTAGTAAATTCATCTCTGAACCTCCAACTAGCCTTCCTGAATCCAAAGGAAAAGTAAAATTTTAAGTATCCTCTCAGAATACTTCCTAGGTAATACCACGGTGTGCACATATTACATAGGTCATGGCATGAAGCATGAAGAAAACAAGGATTTAATGATCTGCCATGGAGTCAGTCCTGAAAGAAACTGTACAAACACTTGTTTTAAATCATTTCTATAACAAAAAAAAAAAATAAAAATAGGAAGGCATGTACATTATTTCAAGAAATATTTTAAACAAAAATTACTATTTTCCTCATCGATTTCACTTAATGGCTAATTTTGACCATCCTACACATAACAATCTCAAGCAAACAAAAGCAATAGACACAGAGGACACATGCAAAATGCTTTATCTGGAGAAGAGATGGGGTTTTGGGTAATATTCAGAGATAGCTTTTTTCCCCTCATTTTCTCAACTATCTTTTTTTTTTTTCCAGAAAAGACAGAAGAGTCATTTCTAACCCACTCAGAAGTCTGGCTGTCTTAGCAGTCAGGGCTATACTTAAAAACATATGTAAATACCTATGGACAGACAAGAGTGCCCGGAATAAGTCATTTAAGTCCAGCACTTGTGAGGAGTCCAACTCACTAGGCACTTTTGGGGACTCTCCCAGAGTCTTAAATGCTTATTTAAGTTATTGGTTACTTGGATCATGAGTGCTGCAGTCAATCAGTTCTGGAGGAAGGAACCCTTGGAGAGAAAATATGGTTTTGATTAATTTCCCTGTTAATTGCTGCACTTCAGAATGCACAGGGCACACACAAATATACAGGGACAAGGTCCTCCTCTGGGAGCAGACCATCTACTCAGCATCCCTTCAGCCCTCTGTCTTTGGGGAATGTTGGGTCTTCCCAAGAGTTTCCACTGGACTGACTTCGTTTAAACCAGTGCTTATTGAACAGCCTGCAGGTTTGCTCTAGGCACTCAATGGGTTTTCTTGCTTACCTTCAGTGGAAGAAACTTGGCTTTAACTTTTTCCCCTCTCTCCTTCATTTATCATTCAGAATCTCTAGCTCCTTATGAACAAAGAAGAATATATATAACTGCATTCAATTTATCAGATGTGTTCGAGTATTAATCATTTCATATATGTCAAAACACATTTTGGAAGCTGGCCAAAATCATATATAAATTTCTGTAATTTTAAAGGGTAGCAGCAGCAAAAACTACTAAACACAGTGCTACAGCAATGTGCTTCTCACATATTTATTCCTCAAGATCCTAATTTAAATTCAGGTTCATCAATAAAAAAGCACTACCGAAACAGCTTTGAAATTTTAATTTCCTTTTGAAAAAAAGGTCTTTTCTAGATAGAGCTGGTGTTGCTTGCCTCTGAACACTCCCTACTTTTATTACACAGAGTTTTTTCTTACAGCTGCTAAATCTTATTTTCACAAGAGAAAAAAAAAATAAAAAAGCAATTTTGCACCTCTAATCATCAAAGCAGTATAATTTAGCCCTTTATTGTGTCAGTCATGAATTGTCTTTCTTGTGAGCTCACAATGTCATAATATTCTTTTTGATTAATGAGGATCCTACAATTACAGGGTAGGAACCGTCATGCTGTACTGCAGAGCCTGTCTAAAGGCAAAAATTACAGTTAATGCTAATGCATTACCAAAGAGTTAGGGGTGGAATTATTACTGTCAGTGAATCGAAAGGGTCTGCACCCGCAAGACTGATAGCTTTTGTCATTTCTGGAATGCAATTCTGGACGGACGATGAACTTTCACACGGGACCTGGCAAATTCCCACTCCTGCTTTTTGCACGTTTAATGCCGTCGCACACGTTATCTGGAACACCTCTGCCCACCTAGGAGGCTGGCAGACGGGGACAGAAGCCTCTGAGTGGAAAACAAAAGGGGCCTAGCAAAAGCTAGCCTGACTAAATGGAAATCTATCAAACCAATAATAACCAGTTTCAGGCTTCACAGTACAATCAGCCTCCACCACGCAGGGTAGCAGGAGTGAAGGGCAAGGCACACGGAGGCAGGCAGAGGGCTTCATCTTACAAAAAACAGTGTCAAAAGGCTGAACTAAATCAAATCAATAACTATTCAAATCAATCCTTGCATTGTTACAGGCTATTTGCTTCCTTGTGAGTTGCTAACAATGCATTTTTCCCAACTGTAATCACCAAGAAAGCAATTTCACAAACCAGTATACCTTGTGGGACAGCCAAGATACTTATTTTGTATCCATGTGTCCAGACACTGATCCCTGCTGTAGAAATACAAGGATATTTTCTAGAAGTTTCTGTGATTTAGATAACTTAATCCCATGATTAAATGAGAGAGGGACCTGAAAATTTTGCATGCTGTGTAAATACTTTTCAAATTTTGCTCTCAGCAACTTGAGAGTACTCCAAGCTTTCTACTGTTTATTATTTTTCCACATCACCCAGTAGTACAAGTATATACTAAAGATCAAAAACACAGGACTCGAAATCTGAAAACCAATTTTTCCCTTTAGAAAATAAATACTCAGGATGGGAATGATTAAATAATGAGCGGCACAAGTGATGTCAAAACCAAAGTCTCTTTGATGCTGCACATTCAGAACACACCATCATGCTCCTTGAATCCTCCTCTTTTGTCAAATCTCCTTATTTAATTTCACTCTGGTAGGATGTAGAGCGTTTGAACAACTCAAGTGGGGAGGGCTCATTCCAACTTCCAATATGTCAATGCCATTAACTGAACACATGTTTTGCAGTGGAAGAGACAGGCTGATGTAGCAGCTCGGTCATTATTCAGCAGACAGACATCCAGCTGAAAGCCATTAACCCAGAGAAAACATACAACTGCTCTCAGGCTTTGCCCCTCCAAGTTTACGTGGCCTGTAAAGAAAAACATCTAGCCCCCCCACCGCGGTGCCCCTCCACACGAAGAACTTCCTTTATAAAAAAGCATCCCCTTCAAATTAACAGATTATTTTAAATATTTCTCTTAACTTGGAAAAACAACATAGATTTATGGAAATGGTTCTAGAAACCAGGACAAAACAGAAGCAAATAATAGCTTAGGGCATAAGAAAATATTACATCATTTTCTACCACCTAAGTGGCTGCAAGCAGTAGGGAGAGGGAGAAGAACAAAAACATTTTGATCTACCACAAGCTTTTGAAGTTCTGGTTAAAAGTACCAGTCTGTGATAAGCAGGAGGTCAGGAGACTGCCTGATTCAGTAGCATTAAAAAGTTTAATTTCAATGACGTTTTTAATATCATTATGAAATCATATTATGAAATGACTTTTTTAACATAATTTTTAATATTTTAAGCACATTTAGTGATCTAATGATGATCAGAATCAATTATCAAGCTTATTAGGTAAACAAAAGACTCAACTTTATGATATACTGATGTTTCCAGCATCAGTGAGAGTTTAGCACCTAACAGCTTGTTCTAAGATTATGATGGACTGATCCATTTCAAATAGCAAATTTAGCAGAAGAAAAGTTCACACTAAAAGCTCCTAACAACCCAACATATTCCATGTGATAAACGAATCCTACATACGGTCAAATATTAATAGATTTTTCCATTGAATTTCCTTTATCAGGAGCAGCTTCATGCAAATGAAACTTGGGAAGATGAATAATCAACTATATTCCTTTATGTCATTTGGTAATATAAACAATAGTTTTGAAACCATAAATTGATACTCTGATTTTTCAAAACTCTTCACACATACTACTTTCAGAACAAAAACAGTCAGAGAGAAAGAAATATTTGAAGAGCAGGAATGAACATAGTGGCTTCATGGTGAGTGAGGCTTGTAGGTTATTAATTTCAGAGCCCCGCTTCTGATAACTGGTAGTAGTGAATATTTAGACAGAAGAAATGGAACATGACTACATCTTCATACTCACCTGCCCTCTAAATTTTGCTAACCAGCCATTTAAGAGTTCCTGAGCCAAATGCTGGATATTCAGGGCAATGGTCAGCAGCTGCCGATGTGAGCCTCAATGAATTTGTCTGTCCTTTTTTTAAATTCATTTTGAGGAAGGATTCATGCAGCAAAACCAGTAAGCAACGAGTATCCGTTTTGGGACAGAGCACCAGCAAATGCCAATCATCACAACTTCACTGACTTCAGTACAGCTTTCCAGACTTTCACCAGTCAAGCACCTAGCATTTATTTATTTTTTTTTTTAATTTCAGGCAAATTTGGGACAGAAGATGCAGATGAGGTGTCCCTGCCCTGCCACTGATACTTCTGTGTCAAGACTACCTTTGACAACTTTCATTGACACAATACGATTGACTTTGGGGAAAAAGTGCTAGGTGCCACAATTTTGGGAAATACAGGCTTTCTCCCACTGTTAGCTAAAGTGACAACACAGACTCTATTTCTCCTCTTAATCCTAATCCAGTTGTGACTTGCATCTAGGAGTTCATAGTCCAAGCATTAGAAAGGACTTGCAAAATCATCCTACAGGCACTCTTAGAAGCCAATTAGCAGCTAAGAATAGCTTCTTGTTGGCACTGATGTCAGTGGAAATTCCTTGTGATTTGCAATAGTCGTAGGGAACAACTCACCTCTGCTCAGTGAGAAGTGATCCATGTCCATCCCATTCTTGGTCTCTGCATTCATCATCCTCACTCCATAACACAGATGTTCATCTTTGTGGATTGAGATTGCACTCCTTCCCATTGCACAAAGGACTGAATACAACAGCATGAACTTTTTTTTATTTCAGGCCCCTGCTGTTGCAGACAATCAGCCTGAACAATCCCATGCAGAAGTTTATCGAGCTTCATCTTCAAAAAATTTCAACCATCTCATCCCACTGTTCTTCTAAAGGCTGTTCCACAACCTTCTGTAGGCTGCTTGCTATTCCAGATGGTTAGAAACTGTCTTCTAATTATCAGCCTGAATTTATTCATGGGATCCATTTGTTCTTCTGCCAGTATTGTTCTGTAGCAACAAATTTTAGTCACTACTGAGTTGGGTTTAGATCAGCAAGTTGTAACCTAAAGATAAAAGGATCATTGTCCTGCATTTGTTTATGAACTAATTTTTCTATAGCTATTTTAATGGAAAATACACAGTGAAGTGCTGAGAAATACAAATGAATGTCATTGGCAGTTAAAATGATAGCTTACAAAGTTACATGACAATTAACAGGCTTCCTAAATTATAGTTCATGCTTTAAACGATTAATATCTTAATTATCTATATAAGTATATCTCTATAAACTAATTATCTGTTAAATACTTAAGTGGTCTACAAAAGCTTCAGCCATTAAGAATAGAGTAATTAAAAAATTATCAATAATGTACTCTGAGTTAATTACATAGAAAATATATTTATTGCATATGTTAACCCAAGAAAATGATTTGGCTTGTTAGAAAAAGCCTTTGTATCCTGCTGGTGTCTTCTGTAGCACCTGAGCCTTCTGTTGAACTTAACCTTCATCCTTTCAGGGAGACATGGACACCTGCTCCTGCTCTGCACCCAGTGCTCATTCTGATTTTCCATTTCTGATTTCCATCCTGATTTTCCACGCAGCCACCCCTCACCCTGCTGCCCACCTTCTCCTCCCAGGCAGCCCCTACTTACCTTCTTCACCTTCCTGTGCTGCTGATGGAGAGGTCCACAGAAAACAGCCATACAGGGCCCTCTGCTAATGTACAGAAGGGAAAGCCAGGCTACAGAGCAACCACAAATGCTGTTGATCTCCCAAAATGGACAGTGGAAGCAGAGGTCTGTGCAGGAGGACGGCAGGGAAGGATGGCTGCTCAGGAAGCTCAAAGTCTGTTTTCTGGCCTGGGTAAAGCAGGCAGCTTCCTACCTCCAGCACCGCTGCCCCTTGCAGGAGTCAAAGCTATTTGCTTCTTTTTAATCTCTCACATGTTGCCTTTCAAACAAGCACACAAAGCCAAACAGTCATCGAGTAAGGCACAGGGAGCTGGAGCCGGTCAGGAGACAAAACCTGCAGGACTCATCCCAAACAATAACTTTGTCAGACAATAATTTCTCAAGCCACCAGGACAGGAAAAAATAAGAAATCAGTACCAAACAGATTAAACAGCGTATACTTTCGAGCCTCCCCAGAGCTGCTTACAGACTTGAAGAACAAAAGAATAACAAGTAGCATTGTCCAGTACATGGCTGGAGCATCTGTCAGGCCAAGCGTGGTATGAAGGTCACTCCCGAGGACCTATGGGCCAACTCTGTTGGCTGATAAAGCAAAACAGGAGTCCTGCCCTTCCAACCTAAATTATACTTTGGCTCTGCCGGGTCACTGCACTCAGGTCCTAGTTCTCTTGATGGGCTACTTGATGTATCATGAGTACACAGCCGGTCCTTAATAATCCTTAATGTTTTCCATTTTTTTTCTTACAAAACAGGTTTACACAACACTATTCTTCTGCCTCTTTGCCAGAGCTATCTCTTTGTCCAGAACTGTCTCTAAAAGGCATGCCTGATTAGTCTGCTCATAATAAACGTATATGGGCACATACATCCAAAAGCTGCTCCTTCAAACATAGTACCTATTTCTCCACACATGAGCAGAAGGGGAAAGGCACAGGCTTGCTTAAAGCTTGAATCCATTATGGCTTAGTGGCTGGAACCATTTCTGTGAAAGAGAAATAAAGTCCACTGTCAGTAAACTTTGTATTTCTGCTTTACAGGTTATATAAGATTTTTGCTTCCCCACAAAAACCTTAAAAAAAAAAAAAGCAAACAATTAAACAGTTCTGCCACAGTTTCCCTGGGATCCTCTCCAATACCTGTTGGAGACAGTAAGAATAATTTTGTTTTGCCTTAAATTAAACCAAAACCTCCAAAGACAACAGGGATGACATTAAATAAAAGGAGATATACAAATACTATTTCCCCGTATTCTGAATTACATTATTAGTACATTTCTTTCTTTCAAACATTCATATTTAAAATAGGATAATATTCCTAAAGGTATATTTGCAGATATTATTTGCATGTATATTGCTATCTATAATTTTGTCACAGATGAGTAATAAAATAAATAATACCAAGATAAATAATAGCAGTTCACTGAAGTTAATGGTTTGGTCACTTTTTTGAACAATTTTTACAGCTTATTTTGTAATATTTTTTGCCAAGAATATATATCATAGAATTCCAGCTTTGAGTCAAACTTTTCAATAAATTTTGCACAGCCTCTCAGAAAAAAAACAAAAACAAACCACCAAAACAAAACCAAACAATCAAAAACTCCCTACGTTTTAAATTTGCTCTTGCTGGAGATGGCAAGGAAAAAGCAGAAACTGCTGCATGCCCATGAGAAGAAAGGCTGATCCAGTCATTTCCACTGGGATAAAAGAGAAGCAGCCTCAGGGGTACGGAATTTAGGAAAATAGATGCAATCACCCTCCACCCTCCCCCTGATCAATAAAAAGATTTTGTGTGTGGTTAATTTTGCTCTTTAAAAAGAAAATCTGCTCCCAGTGACAGCCTGGATTGTAAATGCAGTATTTCAATTGGCAGATTAGTTAGCTTTCATGGGAATTAGCAGAGTCCCATCATTCACAGCTGACGTGGACAATAAAATCTGCTTTCTGCCATTAATCTGGCCCCAACTGGATGACTGGTCACCTACAGCGAGCTGTGAGAGATGGGAAGTGGGGAACAGTCATGTTTATTCACCAGATAGTAGTGTGGAAAACAAACAAAAAATTATCTTGGGAAAACTGTGGGCCACAGAGAAGTTCTTGTCCGTTCAATGCAGGGTGCAAGTTTATTAATGTGATTCTTCAGAGCTCTTCTCTTACCCACAGCTCAGGGAAGGAAGCCATTTCCTCCTTACAGGAGGAAGGAATGAAAAACAAATATACAGAAGATTGATAAAAGTACAAAGCATAAGCACTGACAAGTCTTTGAGGAGCTACTTATTCATTAATAATATTTACTTAGCAATAACAGATGTTCGAAAGCCAGCTTTTCAGTGTTTCAATACAGGATCTACTTTAATGTCATTACAGCAAGCCCTCAGCATGGCTGCAGACCATTTTGCTGGATTTAGAACCACACCACTGAAGGAGCTTGTTTTACTCCAGGTAGACTACTTGAGAATTTCATAACTGGGTTGTATGAAATTAGGCACTGATGTCCAAGCGCAAGCCACTTTGTCAACTTGAAACTTCCACTCCTGAATGCTGAAAGTGAGCTCAGGCATACATAGATCAGAAAACACGTTTGCTTGGCCGCACAGAGATCTTTGGACAATACCCGGGACAAATCTGAGAAGGCAGAGTTTGGGTGACATCATTAAAGCTGGCTAAAAGTGAGTAAAAAATAACACTGAGTTTTTGGGAGGCAAACCAGTGCCAGATTCCACAGGTGCCTAACTGAGCTCCACTGGAAACCAACCCATTTTCTGGTAGAAAAGTAGAAACGTGCCAGTTGCTCCTTTTACAGATTACTGGTATCAGAGATGGAAAAAAGCTGCTAAACCAGAAGAAATAAAAATCTCTATCTGAGGAGCTTAATTAGTTCTGCCACCACCTCCATGATTACCCAATTTCTCCAAATCCATATTGAAAGCAACCAACTGCTCATACATCTAGAGAAAAACAGAATATGCAATAGGGGGTGGAATTTTGCATCCTACATCTCAGGGCATTCTGCTGTACTATGTACTCTTCATCAATATTACCATGGGCTGAAAAAGGTGGAGATACTAGAATCATATAACAGTTTGGTTTGGAGGGGAACTTAAAGATCATCTAGTTCCAACCCACCTGCCATGGGCAGGGACACCTCCCACCAGACCAGGTTGCTCAAAGCCCCATCCAGCCTGGCCTTGAACCCCTCCAGGGATGGGGCATCCACAGCTTCTCTGGGCAACCTGTTCCACTGCCTCACTACCCTCATAGTAAAGAACTTCTTCCTAATATCTAATCTAAACCTCTCCTCTTCCAGTTTAAAAGCATCCCCCTCATCCTATTGCTACAGTCCTTGATAAGGACTCCCTCCCCATCTTTCCTATAAGGCCTCCTTTAAGTACTGGAAGGCTGCTATATGGTCTCCCCAGAGCCTTTCTTCTCCAGGCTGAACAACCCCAGGTCTCTCAGATTGTCTTCATAGGAGAGGTGCTCCGGCCCTCTGATGATTTTTGTGGCCCTTCTCTGGACCCACTCCAACAGGCCCGTGTCCTTCTTATGTTGGGGGCCCCAGAGCTGGTTGCAAGTGGGGGTGGGGTCTCACCAGAGCGGAGTGGAGGGGCAGCATCACCCCCCTCTACCTGCTGGCCACACTTCTTTTGATGCAGCCCAGGATGCGGTTGGCTTCCTGGCCTGCAAGGACACACTGACTGGTCATGTTGAGCTTCACATCTAGTAACACTCCAAAGTCCTTCTTCTCAGGGCTGCTCTCAATCCATTATCTACCCACACAGTATTTGTGTTCGGGATTGCCCAACCCACATGCAGGACCTTGCACTTGGCCTTGTTGAACTTTTTGAGGTTCACATGGGCCCACTTCTTGAGCTTGTCCAGGTCCCTCTGGATGGCATCCCTTTCCACCAGCTTGTCAAACTTGCCACACAGCTTGGTGTCATCAGCAAACTTCCTGAGGGTGCACTCAATCCCACTGTCCAGGACCCTCACCACTCACAAGCACAAAACACCCCCAGCTAGCTAACTGGAGCTGTTTTGCTATCCTAGCAAGCATCATCTCCAGGGTTACTCTATTTCAGGGTCCCCACAGTGGCAACTGCTCCCACCTGAGCTCCTCATGGTTTCTGTTGGGCTGGCTTCTCCCACAAAAAACCCATGACTATCGACCGGTTCTCAAGTGACAGCTCTAAACCTTGGCCTGAAAAAAAAAGACTTAAAGTTTCCTGCTAACTTAGTTTGAATAGGAGATGTGTATTAAACTGTGGCATTTATGGCCACAACATCTGTGGCCATTTTTTTTTTTCACAGCACCTGTAAAGCCTTACAATAAAGGTTTTTTTTACAAACAGCTTTTTTTTTTTTTTTTCCTCTGTTCAGTTCTGAAAAGAGTTTGTTATTAGCATGCACTTGATAGGTTAATTTTTCAGTTCTGCATGATTAATTATAGCACTCTGAAGTAAACATCCTATACAACAGCCACTCACCCAATGAATGTGGTGCTGTGTCTTCAGTCCATTTCTTTCTAAAACATACATATACACAGGAACATTAGCTTTTTTTTTTTTGTAAAAACAAATCCATTTAGAAGTTAGAGCACTCCATTCTAAGCAAGTCAAAGTTAAAAACAGGATACAGTGAATATATCACCAAGGTACCAATTAACACTTTTTTTTTTTTATCTAGAAAGTATATTTTTCTCTTTTGGAAACTGAACTTTCACTGAAACAAAATACATTAGTGAGAAAACTACCTTGCACTCTACAGTCTGTTTGGCACTTACAGACTATGTTACAGTAAAGGAAAATTAAGACTTTTAAACTGAAGAAAAATATCATCTCAGTTTAAAAAAAAAAAGAAAGAAAGGAACAGAACAGTACAGAGTATGGAGTTAAAGTGAGCCCTGTTCACTGACTTGGC
This sequence comes from Tringa tobata, assembly GCA_033628505.1. Taxonomy (NCBI): domain Eukaryota; kingdom Metazoa; phylum Chordata; class Aves; order Charadriiformes; family Scolopacidae; genus Tringa; species Tringa tobata. Next base: position 11,544,743 of record JAHREE010000131.1, read on the forward strand.
ACAAGGATATATCAAAGGTAGGAAAAGCTCCATTTTTTGAGAACTGCAATTAAGAATCAAAACAATACTTGGCTTCATGGAAACGGCCTATTATGATAATAATGCTATGCTTATGCAGTGCTTTTTATCTTTAGACCTCAAGGCTGTTAATAGTAAATGCATGTAAGTGTTGTTCAGTAGTTACAAAATGTACAAAGCTTGCTTATAAAATATGTTTTAAAAGTGCTCTTAAGACACACTTAGATAAAAAGATGACCCGTAATGCCTAATTTGGCTCTTGATTGCTCTGGCACACGGAAGAATTGCCCAAATTAATCCCACTGATTACAGAAGTGAACCTAAACAAACGAATGGCCCAATTCCATTTATATATAACATTAAAAGGATATAGAATTAGAAACCTAATCCAACTCCACTGAAATAAATGGAAAACTTTCCTTTCTCTTCCCATTCTAGGTAGGAATGGGAAGAGAAATACTCACCAAAACCATCAGAGTTGGGAATACACAATTTCCCTAGAAGGAAAGACTTCAACTACTGCACATTTAGAAGTTAGGAAGACAGATGTGGAAGCAAGGCAAGCAATCAGATCCCTGGAATTAATAAGGCTTCCCACGGAAAAGAAGATCTTTCAACTGTGGGATACGCAGCCAGTGCCAAAAGCTACTGAAATAAATGTGTAAAGACATAGGGAAGATGGGAAAGAAAGTGAGCACATCTGTGCCAATACAGAGGCAAAGCTGTAAGTGCATTAACCAGAAGAAAACACTTCCAAGAGTTATCACAGCAATCTAAATACTGAAAACCAAGTTCCACTACTAACCTCACATACCTTTGAGGGTCAGTCTATACTAACAAGCAGCTTCAGGCCACACATGAAGTTTCTTCAAGTTCCTTCAATACATATGCTGTACCATGCAAAGGAAAGGAGACAAAGACTGCAATTAATCCTATTTTCTACCTCCTTCAGCTGCCACCTTTCAGGCAAGGGCATGTGCGAAACAACTAGTGCCTTAGTCTTCCACGTGTCTAGCTATGGCAGCGTGCTGTGGCCAGTAACATATTTAAGAAGACGTATTATGCAAGACTAAATTTAGCTAATGCTACCACTGGGGAGTTCCTATCTCAGGGATCAACTCTTTTGGGGAAAGAAAGACTTCACAGTATCTAACAGGGCGTCCGAGCAGAAGGACAGATGTTGCTATCTTTCAGGCTGTTCCTTAATATTTTGATAGCATATTTGTGGGCACATTATAGATACTTCTTAGATTTTATTAGACAGAACTTACCGTAAAGGCACCAAAAAAATATAATATTATCTTCTAGTCGAAACAGCCTCATGGCAAGTAGAATCCCACATCTATCCTCTAAGTGGTCAAGCCAAAGGTGTCTTCTATTACTGATTTCCTGAGCCATTTGCTCCAAGTTTTGATGTTGAGTGGAAGGCAGGCCCACCCAAAGTTTGCAGAAGTAATAGGGATTTGGATTAAAGCTTTCCAGCAATTACATAGAAGTTGTTGAGGTACATAAGCTTGGCCCATAAGCCAAACAGGTTCTAGGAATTTAATTCTATTGGAAAGCTTTTAATCAGGAAGACTGGAAAACTGATCATCTTTCTGATGAGAATTGGTAAACTAACCCTACAAAACAATGGATGTGAAGTATGTTTCACGCGTGATTAACTATGCAAGCAAATCTGTCATTGAAGTAATAGGAGAAGGGTGAGCCTATAAACTAGAAAGCTATTGGTAACAGGGATGGTTCTTAATAAGTGGATCTTTCTGCTTTGGGAACAATTTTGCTGATTTTCTTTAATCTTTCTTTTTACAAATAAATCTTGGGGTTGCAACCTAGCAAATTCCTTAATTATGCAAGTAACCACGCTATCCATTATGTATAGTGCAGTGCATATTTGATCAATAGCACTGCTTTTGTTAATGCTATATCAACTAAATAAGTAGAAAAAAAATCCTTCACATTTTGTGGGTATTTTCAGTTGCTGAGTCAGAAAACAAAACAAGGTCCAACATCTGCATTTATTTTTGTTCAGTAAAGCTTGCATCTCCCTTCAGGGCTGAGAGCAAGCAAACTGCTGCTAACCATGATAATTACACAGTACTCAGCATGGTGAGTAGAATAACATTGTAATTGTCCAAGGGTTTGAACAATTTGGACTGATTTTGTATAGTGCATAATTTACAGTAAAGATTCAGAATGTGTTTTCTTTGCTCCAAAAACACTTTCATCCTTTAGCTCTGGATCATTATGCATGGAGACAAGCATCCACAATCAAATTCAATCCAGATGAAGAACATCTGCAAAAATAGAATAATTTATTTTATTGACATTTACATAATTTTATCTGGGTCTGATTCTGCTTGTGGCAGTCAAGGTAATATAAAATAGCCAAGACCCCACAGAGTCATTCAGACAAAGTAAAAATATGCAAACTCTTGACGTGTTACCGCAATCATAACAAATTAATGACAGTGACTGATCCAGGGTAAAAGGACTCGAGAAAATATTAACAAGCTTTGTGCTGCGTTGTTTATTTTCCTTCATGAGGGCAGGGTGAGACTTGGTCGTATGCAGTTACGTATTAAGACCCTCAATCTGCAAAAAATCCAAGCGCTTATTTTTACACACTGAAGAGTCACTGTGAAGCAACTAGGACTAATATAAATGGAGCAGTTATGGTTCAGGGCCCGTATCATTTCTGTGTATCAGCTGTGGCAGCGCCTTGCAATGGGAACAACGAGTATCAGAGCAAACTTCATTGCTGCTGTGCTTAAAGCAGCGTCATGACCTAAAAGTGGGTTTACTTTTCTCAGAAAGAAGAGTTCAGCACTGTGAATGTACGGTATCATCCTCCATGAGACACAGACAAGAATCTTTACATAAGTAATCAGAAGTCTTACCACTGCTCTGTTTTCTACAGCTTTTAAATACCTATTTTTTGTGAAATTGTTTTAATTGGGGGAGGAAAGGAACAAAGGGAGCTGGGGGAGAAGGAAGCAGAGAGGGAATACCTACAAACATATTTCCTTTTACCCAAATTCAAATTTGCAGCAAATTACAATTCATGCATTTCTAGTATCAACAATTATTTTTAAATTAGTGCAGAATCTATAAAAAATAACAATTTAGGCTTTTGTTGTTGGTGGTGGTGGTTGGTTGGGTGGGTTTTTTTAGCCTAATTAAAAAGTTTCTCTCATTCAAAAACCATCTTGAACAGTTGTATTCCTGACTTGAAATGTGGGACTTTCCCTCTCAGAGATTCTGCTCCATTCTCATACTGGAGAAAAAAAAGAGACACTAAAATGAGTAGGATTTTTTTTCTTTGTTTAGTGTTTCAGGGCTGCCACCTATAAAATGGGAATAAGAAATACCTATCCCGCAGGAATCTAATGGGAATTATATAACCAGGATTTACAGAGCACTTTGAAGAAAGGATTAAAGTAATGATAAATATTCCCAATATTATTGCAAAGTTATATTCTCTAGCAGAGAATTAAGACCATTTCTATATCACAGGATTCTTGCCAAAAGGACCTATCTAACTCTATTGAACTCTTTGCTATTAAAGAATGTAAAGGGGTGACATCTCTTATCATACCAGTTGCCAGCTTTTATAATTCCATCTCATTACAGCGGTGCATTAAAAACTATATCCAATACCTGCATTCCTGAAAATTAGGTAGTAGAAATATGTAATAGGAGGTTCAATGCCACACCGATGCTATGTTAAATGCCTTCCAATGTTTCTGTGTTTAAGGTAATGTCTTAATTATGCTATGTAAAACTGAGCAAAATTTTTCACTTTTTTTAATTACAGTTTAATTTAACTAGAATTAATATTCTAACAGATAGAGTAACTGTAAAAGAATTTGCTTTTGCATACTGGAGTTTATATAATTGACTTTCAGCTGGATCACAAAGTCCTTCAATAGTACAATTCATGATATAATTTTTAACACACTTCCTATCAAAATGAACTTCATAGCAGTTACTGGACATAACGTATCAATGGCGTGTGACTGCCATTTTATGCTTGAATGGCTTTATACTATATGATGAAAAGGGAGGAAAAGAATGAATTTTGTATATAAAAAGCAGTATCCTCCCTTCTCAATGTCAGCAAGCACTAATCAGATCTGGAAAGCAAGCCTGTGAGCTATTGAGGCTAGGTGACCTTAACATTCAGGAACAGATTTTTCAGTGAATTCAATATTCATCCTTATGATGCATTTAACACTGTAATGTTGCAAGTCAAAACTTCAGGCAAATCTCAGTTTCCAACAGTTGGTCTAATACACTGAAAAGCAGATGCTGCCAAATTAAAGAATAAATAACAAAAAGAAGATGGAAGAAAATAAGGGCTACTGGCCACACAGTGTCTTCTCCATATTATTATGGTTCTCGGGAAAGGCTTTGCTTCTTTCACTACTTTCATCACTGCCCACAGCTCTAAAAGGAGGTGATGAAGGACAACCATTTGAGTTGCTTTCCAAGCTACCCTTGGCCACTATAGCATCGATTTCAGCATTACCTCCTGGAGTGAAAACCCAAAGCAGAGATGCAAAACTAAATGGTCCCAAGTTGGCTGCTGCCCTCAGCAACGTTGTTTATCCAACACACATTAGGCATAAGACTTCCCGAATTACATCAGACCCATAGCATTAACTTAGCAGGAGGTTAAAAACTCCTCCCTAAGAAAGGAGAGCAAGATCGAATGAAAGACAGCAATCTGATCTAGGCATAAAACATCTCAGGAGACCCACTTCCGATGGGGACATGAGCACTGCACTTTAATTGTGTCATAAGCACTAATATTAAAGAATGTCACCATAGGCCACATTCCCACATTCTCCTCAGCTATTGCTAAGCTGTTACATTTACCTGTTTGTAGGTACATATAATACACTGGCATATGCAAACATGATCTGTGTACAACCAGTCTCTGCTTCATAGCCCACAGGACTTCACGTTGCCTTGCTCCCTTCGTAATTCCTTGGAAGAACGAAGGCAGGAATGCAGCAGGGACACCAAAGTAACCTCATCTTTGCAAGAAGCCCCCTAAAACCTTCACACTGACTTTGGTACCACGGTTCAGCTTCTTGGGAGCAGCGATGCTAGCCCTGCAGTAGCTCCTGGCCCCAGGTGTGTTGTAGGCAGAACTCTGCAGCAGTCCAGGTGGAGGAAGCAGACTCTGCTCTCACTCAGCAAAGCGCATCATCTCAAGAAAGAACGTGTTCATAAAAAAGCTACCAAAGCAGACTCCTCACACCCATCATTTCTTCAATTGAAAGGAGTAATTTGAGTTTACTGAATACGCTCTAGCCTGGTGAACCCAAGATGCCAGGAGACCCTCTCTGTCCTCGATGCTTGTGGTATGTTCCTTCATCTGAGAACTATCCATTGCTTCTCCCAGGAAAAAGTGGGAGGGAACACCACCCACCCACTGAACAGAAGTATTTAATCAAGGTGTTTCTGGGCACAACAGGAAAATAAATTTTAAGTAGCCCAAGGCTTACCTTAATACAAATAAAATAAAAAACATAAACCAGACGTTCTTAAAAATATCATTTGTCCATATGGCTGCAGAGACAACTGAGTAGGATTTAGGGAATTTTTACTTCAGATACCTGAAAACTTATGTTAGATTCTAAAAAAAAAACTATTAAAAATTAAAATTAGGTTCTGATTTGAAAGCTCTAATGATTCTCATAGCCATTCCAGTGAAAAGAATAAGAACCAGGAAACCTCGAAAGTAAATTTCCCAGAGATCCTCAGGTTCTGTCCACCTCCCACAGGTTTTCTGGCAGGACAATATGACTCTACATTTGCCCAGCATTTCCATGCTTTTAGCAACACTGAAGTTCCTTTTGCTTGAGAAAATTCTAATCACAAATTTAAGACAATCCCCTGGATTAAAAAAATATACCCATTGAGTTCTTGCATCAAAACATACTGCAGTTCAGGAGGGCTGGGATCTGGACCAGAAAACTTATTGAAAATCAGGATTGTATTTATGTCAGCTTTGCAGAAATCAACATTTTGAATTCTAATGGAAGACCTTCATATCTAGGTTGTACATTAAGCAGTCTGTTGTCTGAAAAAATGATGCCAGTTAAAAGAAAGCTGTTTTCTTAATTATCTCAACCCTTTCTAACCCACACAGTCTTTTTTTTTTTTTTTAATGAGGCTCGGCCTGTGGGGTTCAATGTGTGTTTATTTTATGAGAAAGGGGGAGGGGAAAGACTAGGTCTTTTTAATATGTAATAAAAATGATGGATCTGTGAGGGGTCTTTCAGGAAGAGTTTGGGGATATATGAACAAAGCAGGTCTCAAAGTACAGAAGGAAGTTGCTCAAAGGGAGATTTTTCCTGTCAACTTTTTTTCTAGGATATGTTTCTTCTGGTAGAGTTATTTAATGTGGACATTTAGTAATGGAAAGTTTAAAACCTAGCTAGGTAACTGCTGCATTGAAAGTTTCTATTGGGTCAGATACTGAGCTGCTGTAAATCAGCATAGCTCCACTGAAAACACTTATACCAACAGGACTTCACTGTTTTACAGTAGCTAAAAGCCTGGATACAAATAATCCTGAAACAAAGCATCCACTAAAAATAACCCTTTCCTCTTCATTCCCACCAATGCCTCAATTTATGGGTGTTTTGAATACACAGTAGGAAGCCAATGCTCCTTTGCCTTCCTCATTCATGAAAACCACTGACTTGATGCAGTTTACTTCTACCAAACTGGCTTGAGGCAATTAGCTTTGAAACCAATTCAGCAAACAACCTTCGCCTCCACCATCTTCCTTTTTTCCTGTTTCATAGGACATGGGTAGCGGATGCACCCTGCCAATCCCACCTGTCCAATTCCCTTGAGACAAACCTTTTGAGCATCAGATAACGCATTTCAGCAGGGAAACTGAAAGTAAGAGGCTCATTAGCTTCTGTAATGGTAGAGAAAAAGCATGAAGCAGGGAGAAACTAGTTTTAAACTATTTTTTTTTTCAAGAAGCTACAAACAGGCTGCTCAACAAGTGACCAGCTGAAATCACAAAAGTGCTACACATTATGCTCTGGCAAAGAAAATCCTCACTTGCTGTTTTAAAACTAATTTCTTCTTATGCCTCTCCAGGAACCAAAAATGAGCTATTAGAAATAGCACTGCTCTCCATGGCAAGAACAAAGGCTACCATAGGCTGCTACTCACTGTCTCATTTTGTCCTCTCAGGAGCATTTGATGTAGATCTGAAAGCTCCTAGCTCAGTTTGGGATGGCCTTTGTTTCAAGAATCTGTCCTATGTTGTATTATTCACTGGTGTGTTTTGTAATGCCAGGCTACAATGCAATGAGGGTATTTCACAGTTACATGAAAGCAATCGAAGCTAAACTTTGCCTTTTAAGCTTTTGTTCTATTGCTGCAAAGTTGTGTTTTGAAGTTATTACTCAAATAGGAATCAAAGGGGAAAGTGTGCTGGGCACTGGAGCTGGTGAACATGAATCCACTAGCGGTACAGCAAAGTGAGGATTCTGATTTACATACATTTTTTTGTTGCTAGCTGTACTTCTGACTCCAGATTCAAGTGCTTACAGCCATGATTCTTAAAGTCTAAGTTAATGAATTTTTTTTTTTTTTTTAAATCTTATTTACCATTCAATCAGGCACAACTGGTTGCATTCAGCACTGATCAGGAGAGGCTCCTGCCAAGGCTCTACAGAAAGCTCTTGAGGATAAACAGCAGATTGCACCAGACAAGTCAATTCTTTTGACAGAAGTAACACACATAAAAAGAGAGTAACAAAGAGCCTCATCCACAGGCCACCAAAAGCACTGGACCCTTAACTAGCCTATGGATTACACTTTATGGATTAACATGGATTATTGCAAACACAAGGTTTGCATCAACTCACAAATGAACTCTGAAGGTGCTTGTGCCAAAAGTATTGATTTCCTCTATGAATAGTGTTTTGGGAAAAAAAGCAAAATATTAATTCACCTATCCATTCCCATTGCCAAACATTAAGGTTAAAGTCTTTCAGGGCAATATTTTTCAGTACTGAACATTTTTATATATTCCAATGACTTCTTAGAAGTATTATTATTATCTTTCTGTTATACCTGTCCTCCTTTCTTAGGGTGATATATATATATCTGTACTTGAGCGTAACTGGAAAGGAGACCTGTATGCAGCAGGTTGTGAGTAATCCAACATTTCAGCATTTTCATAATTTGCCAGAGACATAGCTCATCTCAACTGCTTTTTCAGAAAGACTGGTGTAAATTGAAACTGAGCAGATATTATCAGCCAAACTGCTATACAAGTGCTCCAAATCTGTTTGGATCTTAAATTTCACTAAGTGAAAAGCAAAGAAGCTAGATTACGTGTACAATGTGGTCACAATATCTACATTACCAGTACGGAATTTCACCTGGGAGGCCCTTGTCACAAAGTGTATGAGACGCTTTTCACATCGGGTAATCTAAGGAAAATATGTGGAGAGACAGCAGGGAACATCCTCTTAACAAACAGTGGAAAAAGAAGAAAAAGAGATAGTGTTACACCTAATGGTTAAAATATTTGATTTGCCTATAATGATCACCTTGCCTTTTCATTTCATTTTCATTTTTATTGATTTTGTATGTACAACAACTGTTCTTAGAACTGTCCAAGAGCATAAGTACTTTAAGTTAAAACATTAACTTTTTTAAAGTTTAAATAATTGAAATTTGCCACTCATATTTTTAGTGCTTTGATAATTTTAAATAATCTTCACACTCATTTTCCAAGAACTCCAGTATATCAGTTTTTCTACTAGAAAAACATCTATCAATCTATAAAGAGAAATGCGGGGGATCCTATGGCAATTCGCTAGGATTTTTTCCAGCATTAGATTATTTTCTTTAACTTGACATCAGTTCTTCTACAATCAAAAATACCCAGCTTCGCAGGAAAAATGTGTTGTCAGAGCTCCAGTATTTCTGATATCACCCAGACAAATACCAAAGCTACAGAGTGGTAGACAGGACATCTCCCATGGGTTCAGTCCTGTTGTACTTAACCATGCTGTGATGACCAGTGGTATTTTCAGTATGCACCAGAAATGGAGATAAGAGCCACTGACATTGCTATTGCACTCTAGACTTATACATACAGCTGAGGATATAATTATAGATCAAATTCTTTTCTAAAATTGTTCAACATTAATTTATCAAAGCAGACATTTCCACTCCCTCTAATCGTCTTGTCTCCCTGATGTTTCTCAAGCAGGTAATTTATGCTATTATTCACACACTTAAGACTTCCAGCGACTCAGTAAATATCTATTCCCTCAGTGATAAATTGTGCTACGAAAAAACAGCATGGCAATATCAAAAACAATTCCCAATATCATGATATTTCATTAGAAAGAAATTGCTTCATTTTTTCTTTACAAAATAATCAAGAGACAACGAAGACAGTAAATATCCTAAGGAATGCAAAATGTAGAACTGAGAATTGATGCAGCCTAGTATACTTTGGTTAAAAAGTTATGATGGAAATGCGAACTGGAAGAGCCATATTCACTGTAAGAAATTCACAGATGAATAGTGATTGCTCCTAAAAACTTCAGACAGGTAGAAGGCAAAAGTAGAAGGACACATTTACGGAACGATACATACGATGAAGTGGGAAAATGAAATACATTATAGAACAAATAAAGCAGATCCTCTTTGTCTCACATCTCAAGCATCAAACTGTGTGAAATTACAGCTAATAGCCATGAAGTCCAGAAAATGAGTTCCATATATAGGATAGAAAAAAGATTTGCCAACCTTTACAAGAATTCACAACACAAAATTGGCCACAAACTTATTGGAAGGAAACTTAATCCATTAAACAAAGTTGCAGCAAACAACATTTAGGAGGAAAAGTATAGTTAGGAAAACTATAGAACTCCGCTGTTCTCCCAGGCCCGTCCTCAGCACTATAAAACACTATGCCAAGAAAGAAACAATCCATGCTGGGGATCCCACTAATCTCCATCAGAACATATGTAACTCCCATTGCATGTGTACGTTGCAGGGAAAATGTTCCTGCTTACTTTCAGACATAGACTTAAGTGGAGTCCCCAGATGGACTTGGTAAATGTAATAGATAGCAGCTGAGCTCAAACAGTTTTGAGGTGGCAAAGGCATCTCCTACTTAGCTAAGATAAATATCCAAAACCTAAAGGTCAGGACCACATCAAACACTGATAGCAAGTATATTCTTGGAGTAGTGGGCAAGAAGTGCGGCGCCATTGCAATAGAATGAACTGGAGAGAGACTTCTGCACATCCATTCCCAGATCTGCAAGGTTTCAAAATGCCAGCAGTGAAAACATCATCAAAATTAACACGCCAGATTAAATTTTCTGGAGATCAGGAAACACTAAAATATGTTGCACTAAAAGCAGTAAATACAAATAAATAATACAAGTAGTAAATACGAGAGAGCTAAAACCAGTATTTCTCAACTTTCATTTGAAGGACCACCTAAGCTACTGAAAGGAAACCACAGACCATCTTAAGAAGTATTGTCACGTTGCCTCTCATTTCCAAGCAAAATTAGGCCCTGTTTTGAATGTTCAATTATTACTTTCTCTATTTTTAACTTGTGGTTATATACGAGCCTACAAATTTCCTGTAAGATTTTTTTCTTGACAACGTAGTCAAGTTATAATGCCTTATGGACCACAGCACACAAAGAATGCTGCCTTAGACAAAGAGAGGCCATAAACTTTATGACAAACTTTGTGTGCAATTGCTATGGATGACAACATTCAGCGTTTTTTTCTTAATAACAGCCTTTAAGAACATCTATACACATGCAATAAGCCTAGTGTTTATGTAAGCAGTAACAGCAAGCCTTAAGCACAACTAGGACAGGGGAAATGCATTATTTTTACTTCCTACACAAAAGGAATGTCAGAATATACAAGATGTAGTATATGAATTATACTTTCATTATTTTCAACTGAACCATAAGGCTATGCATGCGTATCTTTTTCCTCCTCAGTCCTTAGGACTTTGAGGTTGCCACTGCTGCTGTCATTTGAAATACAAATGTTATTTCAGATCTAGGATCTCAGTCCCTTGTTGGAGGAAGTATTTTGGAAGTTTCCAACACACTTACCTGGCAGGGACATTCTTAATCAAAAATTAGGCTGACAGGTAACAAGTATGTGGGGAATTGAAAATTCTTTCAGCGCCCAGAGAACTTTACATTTCCCACCTCTAGTTCTTATATTGCAGTTCCCCATGCTAGTGTTGCAACACATCTGAGGAAGGGAAATGATGCTATTTTTGTGTAGAAATGTGCTTCCTTCTAACTTTCAGCTTCACATTTCTCTGAAGAAAGAATGGTTCACGTGATTTGATTCTACAGGCAGCTGAGAGTAAAATCTTTTCTGCCATGCTTCATTGTGAATGACAATGCTTATAATATCTCTGTAGGATATAATTTTTTCATGTCAATAGAAAGTTGATATTCATAATCTAAGCAATAATTATCCTTTGTAAGTGCCCTTGTTTTTGGCTGCCACTCTCATTACGGCTGTTTCAATTCACAATCTCGTCTGTAGAGATAAAAAATGCAGCTATTTACTCCAATGGAGAGGGGAGAAGGGAGATTTCTGTTGTACAGAAAAAAATGTAAAAAGCTGGGGGGGGTTAATACTATTAGCCTAGTGCTTGAGGTTTTTCCTCTCTCTGAATTTATTCCCATTGTTCTGAAAAAAAAATTATTTGCAACAAAGGGTGATATTCTAACTCCTCCATACATCATTTAATTTCTTTGTTGCCCTTTTCGTGGTTTAATTGTGGAGGGTAGGCTGTATAACTTCCTCTCTAACTAGATTCTTTACTGAAAATAGTTTACCTGCTTGGAGAAAGGCAATTAACTTTGATTTATAATCCCTAATGAAAAGGCATGGCATCATTATTCTATATGTTTGTAAGAACATATCCATACAGAATATGGGGCAGGAGGTGGGAAGGGATTTCCTTTTAACTACTATCGAACAAGTGACCTAAAGCCCGAGGACTCTAACTTGATATTTTTAGCATTACACATGCACAGAGCTTTGTCTTGTCTTCTTACATTGTTAGGCTTATGGCTCTAGGGAAAGCATACTCTGCTTATTATCCAGCTGCTAAGATGTATCCGCAGCTACACGTTATCTGCAAGCAGGCTTAACTCCTGCTTTTCTATCTTTTTTATTTATTGCCACGGCTTATTAGAAAGTGGACTTTTACACCCACTCAGAATACCTGTGCAAACTAAAAGCTGTTTCAATCCAGCACACATGGTAGGCGAGTGGACCCTACTGCAAGAAGTGGCCTTCTGCTGACCTACAACAGAAGATCCCATAGTCAGACGTGTCTTTCATACCCCTGTCTCTCCCCAGCAGGCAGTTTCCAAGGATGCTGTCACAACGGATTTGGCAAACCTTCTAATTCTCTGTTGTTTGTCCTTTGTTAGAAAAGCAAAAGCTCTAACACCAAATTTGTACAGTGTACACAGGGAAAAAAAAAAATAAAAATCTGGTCTTTCATCCATCCTAAAGATTGCTCTGCAAAGGTTCACTTCCTATAAACAAATTTACAAGGCAGGATGTCCTGATCAGTCACCTCTCTAAGATTAACTGCAAGTACATCTCCTACTGTTTCTCTGATATGAAACCACCATAAACCACCTTCTTTTTCTGTTAGTATATCTCAAATGGCAGATGAGAGGAAAACTTACCAGAAATATGTGAAAAAGTAAACAGTTTGAATATCACAGATCTTGGATGGACCATATTGGGAGCTCCTCACAAAAAGGCAGCTACGTCTTCTCAGAGTGCTTAAACGGGTCCTGTTCCAGAGCAGAGATAACCATCTATAAAGATGGAGGAATCAAGATAATTAGTAAAACAGTACTTAAATGAAGTGATAAGGTCAGAAATGAAGCTTGTCTTCAATGCAGAAATGCATCATATTTAATTTCTTTATATAATCAACATCCAAATATAATATATTTTACATAACTCACAAATTGGATATTTATATTCAGTACCCGTGTTTCAAAACAAGAACTGTTTTTCAAAAAGGCAATGCTCCTGAGGTTTTCTTCACCCCCAACTTGGTAGGACGAAGGGGTGTGGAGATGTCTGAAATGGTCCATTAAAAAACCTGCAAACTACTTTCTTCCCCTGGGAAGTGCCAGCACCACACTCAGACTCCGGATCAGCCTCCAAATTTTATTTACTTCTCCTTTGCAAAGCAATTTCCCCTGATCATGACAAAGATTCCAGCATCTGGCCCCAAACCCTTACTATTTTAGCTCTTTCCCTCAGCTGAGCCACCTTCCAGCAAGCAAATAGCTGCTCAGTGATCTGTCCCTTTGGTGGGCTAGTTATTAGAAAAGGTATTAGAAAGGCCCTAATGCGGGAGATTTGCCCAGGAAAACTTCCTCTGCCTCGTCTGATTCTGATTTGCACTCGATGCTCCTACTGCTGTTGATTAACTGAGCTTTTTTCTGTATGCAGCCACTTGTTGTTCATTACTATAACTATACATTTCAGTCTCCTGGGGGAAACCAATTTGACAGCACGGTGCTGTGTGTCACGGCTTGTCCACACGCCACGCTCAGGAAAATTCATCTGCATTATCCTTTCAAGTGGATTAGTTGAACCACATTAAAAACCTGGAATAAATCCCACCTGAATTTGGTTTAGTTTAATTTGTTGCAGAAATGAATTAAGCAAAATTAAATTAGGCCACCTTTTTTTTTTTTTTTTTTTTTTTTTTAAATATGTGGCTTCACAGGGCTGTAATATGGTTTATCTAAGGTATTTTAAGTTTATACATCTGTTAACCTGCACCCGTAAACCTTTACAATCCAAGATTTAGTGTCCAAGTCAATTTTCCTATACATACAAGTTTGGGAACAGGTTGGGTTGCTTGATGAAACAAATCAGAGCAGTCAAAGTACCATTCTCAGTTTTCCATCCACAAGGTGCTCCCTGGACCCTCTGTAGGGCTGTACTGGTGACTGAACTCCCAAATTCTACATGCCTGTCTTCAACCTCCACCTTCTGAGACGCTCTCCTCCTGGAAAGAGACAAAAATCAAAAGAAAAGAGCTTCAGAAATGGGAGGAGAGAGCTGGCACAAACTAAAGGTGTGGAATGTAGCCAGAAAGTAGGCACAGGTAAGAGAAATACTCTGTCATTTCAACAGAAAGCAAAAACATCCTCTCTATGCTATTTTATTTAGCACTGAACTAACCAGAGGGTACACTGTGGTGAAGGAAGACAGGGGATAGAGGAGAAACATTAGTTATCTTCATATGTATTTTTCAAGTTAACAAATATACTCCTCATGAAAACCATGAGGTGGCCTGGGAAGAGCTCCAACAAGCAGCAGGCAGGGAGCCAGCTTTGGCTTGAGACACTGAAATGAGGAAAAAAAAAAAAAAAAAAAAAAGAAGAAAAAAAAAAAAGAGCCTCAGCTGAGAGGAATCTCTAATGAACTTGAGAGCAATGATGTCAATCCCGAAGTTCATTACGGGCAAGAACAAGTCCCCACTGGTGAGAAGGGCTCAGATGCAAAACATCTTTTCCAATGAGAGTCATCAAAAGCCAAAAGCATCCCTTCTTGTGACCCCAATGTTTTCTGAAGAAAAGGTGCTGGGCTGCAGGGGGAGCTGTACACCCATCATTTTGGTGCAGCAGTTGACGAGGGAAGACATTCCTCCAAATTAGAATGACATCTCAGAGATGCATTCTCTATAGGGGCAGCAATGCAAAGACTCCATAGGGCTCAGTGGAACCTTCCATATAGCTGGCTGTACTTCTGTCTGCATTTAGCCTTTAGGTTTTCCAGCAGTGCTTGCTGTGTTGAAACTCTGCTCCCTGACACTACAGTTTTGTCTCATAGGCAGGTACTGTTTAATCTGAACTGATGCAGCACTTCCATTCTCATTTACCACAGAAAATCTGTCCTTCCAAGGTGAAGAGCTGAGCACTGAAACAACAACATGGTTTAAAAAAGCTTATTAGCTAATGACTACACCTTCTTCCAAAATTGCAACAAATGCCTCTATCAGCACAAAGAATGCCCAGACAACCATCTACTAAATTTGCCATCAGTACCAAGGAGATAAAAATTCTAAAGAATGACTTAGGGCCAATCACTGCAAAAGAAGTTTAATTTTATAGCACTTACATGGCCAACATATGTCTGGTAAGTAATCTTACAACAGCAGTGCATGAATATTACACATATTTGGAACCTGAAAAGGTTTCACAACGACCTGTAAGCCTGTAGAACATGCAGTGTACCTGCTAATTTTGTTAATCTAAATTGATGCTTGATTTAAATAAAAATGGAGCAGAGAAGCCAGCTTACAAAAGGCAGCATGTATTCCATTTAGTAGATAATCAAGCGGACTGGATGTATTTGAGCCCACAAATTCTGATGCAAATATGCTTTTCCTGCAATACACAAGGAATGTAAGGTAGGATGTAAGCTATAGGAGGAATATAAACTATGAATAGGAAGTAGAAACAACCATTATTGTCATTCCTATCTAAATTCACGGTGATTTATGACTTGGATATATTCATCCGAAGAAAAAGACTGGCTTGTTAGCGGCGGACGCTATTTCAAGTGATCAGCACTCCAGCCACAATACTAATATGCAAATGCTTGGATATGGCAGTGATGATAACTAATATAAAAACCTGGTTGCAACAACATTCATCAAAGTGAGTAGTCCTGACCAAACCTCCGAAATCCTTTCCTTCAGCTAAGGACAAGAAAACCTTACTCTCTCCTGTGCTATGCTAAAGCACAAACCCAGCAGTTTAACCATATTTTTTCAACCAAATGCTACCAGACATGAAAGGTAATAATTTACCCATTTTCTGACAATCTGCTTTGAGCCAGGCCTAACAGGAGCCTGAAAGCAATTGTGTGATTAGATCAGGAAAAACACTTGAGTAAATACTCTAGAAAAATTATTAAGGGAGTAGAAGAGGCATTACATCTGGACTGTCTCTGAAAGCTTATTTGTCAAGGTCTCTGCCTTGCCCAGTTGTTCTTTAAAGTCACTCAGCAAGACTCTGTTTTGACCAGAGATCGCAAAAGACTAATTTACAGATCATTTTTTCCCTTTCATCTCCAAAGCAATTTTCCAGGTTAGTTTAGTCCCAGTACTGTTAAAATCACTCATTTTGAGAACAGATGATGCAGAACGTGCAAAGAAACTGACTATTAAACAGAAATGTGGATCAACATGAGCGAATAAAGCAATTTTTAAAAGGAATTAGTAGTGCAAACATATGACATACCCATTTAAATATGAGACCACGGAGATGACTTTTTAGCATGGTTTACATGCATGTGGTGAAAGGTATACACACAGACAGAGAAACATAAATACTTACTCACCTCCATCAAAGAATCCCTTCTAGAAGCCAGCGAGTAAAAATCTGTGAGGGCATCTGAGTCTCAAATTTGGTTGATGCAAGTACCACCTCTTTGGTCTGTACACACTTGGACATATCGGTCATTATGGTACAGACCTCCAGAAACTACAGCTTACTTCTAGTTCAAAAAGAGACAGAGAAGCTACTTTGGTTTGTTGACTATTAGCCTCAAAGGTACCATCTTGAGCTTCTTCATCATGCCTTGTGTATGGGGAAGAAGAATATACTACAGCCCAAATCAGATTTCATATGTTCCAGTTAACTGAGAGCAACAACAACACAAGTTGGTGCTATACTGTGTTTCTTCAAGAGAAAGCTAGCTGTTTTGAATAAGATTTCCAATAGTTTGCAGCAACAAAGCATAAAAAATAGCATGTGTGGCATATACTCAGTATGAGTTGATCAATGCTGCTCTGATAAGTGAAGGGCCATAATTTGTAAAAAAAAAAAATAAAAAAAAAAATAAATAATGTTTTAGTTAGCATGAGTAATGACCTTTTTTTTTTTTGTTTTTATATGTAGACCATATATTTCTACCTAAAATCCTAGATATTTTCAGGAGTAGTTATTAGCACAACAGTGTAGAAGAAATACATGGGGAAGTACTTTAAGGCTGTCCTGTTTGAGGTTGAGTGAGAAGTAATATCCCAGTTTGCCTATCAACTTCAATCAGCTTCTGTCTAGGCACACGCATTGTGCTTATCACCAGAGTATCTTGGCAGTTATTCCAGCCATATGTCCATGATGTTCTTACAACTTTGCATACAAATGTGGTAATTTCATGCACAATTTATGAACTTGAATTTAACAGTGTGAGCCAGCAACGCTCCCTTTATTAAAGCGAGGCAGAAGCACTGCTGCAGTTTCTACCTTGTGTATGCATGTGCATCTATCTTCCCTTCACCATTCGTTCACACCTGTACCGTGGGGAGGTGGTGGTTGTCCACAATTATACCTCATTTTAGCCAGAAAAATCCCTGCTTACATGCTAATCCTGCTCTCTGTGAGAAAGTGGACAGTGGGAGCAGTAGAGAAGGGGGACAAATAGAAACCAAGCTAAATGAAGAGAGTTTCTTTTATTTCTCTTCTAAATGCTTTCCATACGTTGCTCCACTGTTGGCAGATACATGCTGTCCAAGTATCACAGAATCACATGGGGTTGGAAGGGACCTCTAGAGATCACTTAGTCCAACGCCCCTGCCAAAGCAGGTCCACCTAGAGCAGGTTGCACAGGAACATATCCAGGTGGGTTTTGAATGTCCCCAGAGAAGGAGACTCTCTGGCATACCCACCCTTTACTTCTCTGAACCCACCTCTTTCTATACCAACCATAGTCTTTAAAGCTGAAGAAAGTCCTGCTCTCCCTCAGGCCATAACACCTCACCCTTTGTACAGTAGGAATTGGTTTCAGTTGCCTCAAAAACATGCATGTTGCCAATTAACATTTCTAGTCTTCTGCCAGGCCTCCTCACACCTCCAGCAGTGGCTCCGGATCTTACTTGTCATTGCAAAGCTTTCCAAAACTGGAGACTTGTCACCTCTTTGCCTGGAAGTGACAAAAACCCAACTAACCAACCACACACACATTTAACACAACTGTGCCAGCCTGGTGAGCAGTCCCTCCTTGCTACAAGATCCATATCACAAGTCAACTGCTGACCCTCTACTGGGCAAAATCGGGGAAGGTTACAACCATGTCCTCCCTGTCCCCCTCGTGAGTCACAAATCAGGGAATGGGGGTTTGAGCTTTGTGGCTAATTTACTGCCAAGGAGGTCAAAGTAGCTCCCAGAGACTGCTCTTTTATTAGCATTCCAGACCTTGCCACACTGCCATTTACCGTGGCTTGGCAGGTGCTCTGCAGCTGCTGCTGCTCCACATCAGGAAGCAAATATTCTGCCTTTTGTGTCCCAAATGAAGAAAATGTAGCCTATGGGACATGATAAGATAGCCTCTGCAAAAACTAGGAATGCTATAATGGTACAGCAGTTAACACATGGGGAGAGAGAAAGAGCACTGAAAAAAAAAAGAGTGCATGCATCTACTATAGAATCATAGAATCGTCTAGGTTGGAAAAGACCCTTGGGATCATCAAGTCCAACCATCTACCCTACCCTACAAAGTCCTCCCCTACACCATATCCCTCAGCACCACATCTAATCGTCTCTTAAACACATCCAGGGATGGTGACTCAACCACCTCCCTGGGCAGCCTATTCCAATGCCCGAACACTCTTTCTGTGAAGAATTCTTTCATAATGTTCAGTCTAAACCTACCCTGTTGCAGCTTGAAGCCATTCCCTCTCGTTCCGTCATTAATTACCTGTGAGAAGAGACCAGCACCAACCTCTCTACTGTGTCCTTCCAAGTAGTTGTAGAGAGTGATGAGGTCTCCCCTCAGCCTCCTCTTCCTCATACTAAACAGTCCCAGCTCCTTCAGCCTCTCTTCGTATGATTTGTTTTCCAGGCCCTTCACCAGTTTCATTGCCCTCCTCTGCACTCGCTCCAGCACCTCCAGATCTCTCTTGTATTGAGGTGCCCAAAACTGGACACAATACTCCAGGTGTGGCCTCACCAGTGCTGAGTACAGGGGCACAATCACCTCCCTACTTCTGCTGGTCACGCTATTTCTGATACAAGCCAGGATGCCCTTGGCTTTCTTGGCCACCTGGGCACACTGCTGGCTCATATTCAGCCGCTTGTCAATTAGAACCCCCAGGTCTCTTTCTTCCAGGCAGCTCCAGCCACACTTCCCCAAGCCTGTAGCGCTGCATGGGGTTCTTGTGGCCCAAGTGCAGAACCTGGCACTTGCCCTTGTTGAAATTCATACCATTGAGTTTCAACATATTTCTGAAAAATGATGGTTTTCCCACAAGAAGTATGGGAACAACTGCCTTAACTGACTGCATGATGCCCCCTCACACAGACAAGGCCAATGTGTCATTTGGATGACACTAAACCCGGAAACATACGAGCTTTCTCCTTGGGCCACGGAGCAATAATGTCTCCATGCTAGACCTACTGTCACTATTAAGACTAGATGCTGGGTATTAATTACATTCACAGGAGAAACAGAAGTCAAGGCTGTGGCACAGCAGCATTACAGCATTGAGACTGTCATTTCCCAGTCCAAACTCCTCTAATTAAGTCCCAGCTGAGGTCTCCTATCCAAGTCTTGAGTTCAAAGGAGGAGGGGAAAATAATAAATAAATAAATAACAGCACAAAGTTTAATTCCTCTCCAAGTAAGGAAGGCTAGATGTTTGGAGGGATTTGTGGGTATTTTTATTTCAGTTTGAGGAGGTTGGTTATTTGTTTTTTGTCTAGTAATTATCCACTGTCTTATTTTGAAATTAATTGACAGCATTCACACTGTAGAACCTAACTGACCCTGAGGTCCTCCAGGTACTTTTTAGGCTTTCTTTGCACATTATAACTCAATACTTGCTGAAGAATGAGAGCACAGGAAAAATTCTGCCATAATGCTGCTCTATGATGATACCTGATATTCAAAAAATATTATATCCCAGTCCCAAGACTGGGACTTATATGGTTATTTATACTGCCAGTTCCCAGAGTGGCGTACATCAAATCATGAACAATTCTACACATCTTTTTTCTCCCTCACTTTTTTTAATTTACAAATGATTTACAAATTTCTGCTGCTTGATATTTTAAATGAAACTTTAGTCCCTGTAAAAAAAAGAAAAAAAAAAAAAAAAAAAAAGAGGCTCCAGGGTAAATTTGGGACAATTTTAAATCTACCCTTTAAATCTATATTCTCAGTGAAATTTCAGACTGAAAGTTTCAACCTGCTTCCATTTACTTTTCTTCAAGAAGTCAGCAATCCTACGCCTCTTTATTCTTCTGTTTGCCAATGGACTACTTGAAAACAAACAAAAAATATGGAGAAGAAATTACAGATGAGCATATTTGAAAAGGAAGAAACCACAATGTTCAGAAGGAGAGACACTGCTTCTTCTTTTTAATATCTCCATTTTACTTCCTAATTCTCAAGTAGACAGTCCATTCATTTGTCTACCTTGCTGTTTGCTTCCTTTTTAATTTAAAATAGTTTTCTTATAGGTCTATATATTTAATTCTCCTGGGGTGGGGTCTTAGAAGAAATCATTAGTCAATGGTTTATACAACTGTAATGTCATTTTCCCAGGTTATTAAAAACTAATAGCATGCCATTTAATTAGACCAGAAGATGAGAATCCACTTAAACATTAGAAATAGTCTTACAAACTGCCTATCTTCTTCCTCACTACCAAGCAAGACTTTATAATAAATCATTATTCCTTATAAATGAATTTAGTAATTACAAAGGACCTCATTCTTCATTATATTCACCACAGCTATACCTATTTTCATAAGTTATCTCATTTATTTGTATCAAGAGTACTATTAAAAATAGTCTTAATTTATCTGAGGAGGGTACGGAAAGAAGCCCTTAGAGGATATTATTGGTAATGGTCTGAAACAAAGCTTTTTGCTTATCCAAAGAATGAGCCTTGGCAGGAGCCCACAGTATTAACTCTCACACCACAGCATGGCGATGCTCTAGAGTCCTGAGCAAGGCGACAGGGTACGAGGTGAAAGAGCCATTATGTGGCCACATCCCTTCGAAGTGCAGTTCCTGTGCTGAGCCTTGAACTTAGATGTCAATTACCGTCAGCTGGAACACAGACCTCTTTCCCTAAGGAAATGAACTGAGACCTCCAATTTATTTCACACACCGTATTTAAGAGCCATCGGATAATAATGGCCTTCAGTCACTGCCAACCCACGTTGAATTTAAAATAGTGACTTAGAGGGGAAAGGCTCTATGTCATAACCCCCCAGGCACACAATCCCCTCTATCATGCCATTTATTAGGCAGCTTGGCCCTGGCACCACATTTATTTATACCGTAATATTTCATGCTATATAGTCCAAGGTTAATAAAGCCTCATTAACAGCTGCTGGTAGACCCCGTAAAGCTCTCCGAGATTTCATTTTACAATAATGGCAAAGAATCTCACAATTTATTTTTCCCCATCCTATCTCAAATGCCCTGCAGCAAAGGCTAAAACGTGGGAGAGAAGATGGAGAAAGGAGAAGAAAAAAAAAAAAAAAAAAGAAAGAAATCTATCTGATGAGGAAAAGTCAAAAGTAGCAGTGGTCTCCAGGCCACCATTAGTTACGGAACCATTTCTAGTGCATAAAAAGTTGGCTAAATGTGTCTTTCTTCTCTTACTCACTTAGAGATAACAGCGTACCGAGAAAAGAAAGTATAATCCTTCCAAAAACATAACAGGAAAAGAAAGTTATCAGTATAGTCTCAATCTTCATTTAAGAAATTCATCTTTTTCTATAAAAGCGTTAAGAAAACACTGTTCTGCAGAAATAGAAACACGGATGGTATGAGGAGGAGAGGGCAGAGAAAAATATGCCTATGTAACAGGCAAATATGTTTTCCCCATGCATCAGACCATGCATTCTGTTGGTACGTCTAATACCGCTTCACGCAAAAAAATCTGGCTAACGATGACAGTGATTTTTAATGTTGTATCTTTCTCACAAAATTCCCATTGACTTGATCCAGAATTTCACCTCAGATCTCAAGCAGTCTGCTGTTTTCTGGAGTCTCTGAACTTCTAAAAACTGAGCAGCCTTTCTCTCAAAATCTTCTTTGATATAGTCACAAGGGCCTCTGTGCCTTGATACTTTTATATTTGAATTCTGAGTACCACTACAAATTGCTGAAAGAAGCATGTTTTCCAAAATAATAAGATTCTCAAGTCATTGGGGGTTGGTTTTTTTTTTTTCTTTTGTAAAAAACACGAGCTTCTTACAAGGCTCCTCAGTATTGGGATTTCAGTGGAACCTCATAATTCCTTTTTTAACCTGTTTAATGGCAGAACAGCTCTGGAACATTCAGAAAAGAAAACAAACTAATATATCAGCTGAAGAGACTTCTTAAAACCTGTGTATTAAAGAATCACATTGGAGCTTTTAAGGGGAATAAAACAGGCACAGCTGAAGGAGTGTGCCAACAGATCACAGCAGGAATAAGATGTGAGTATTTACTTTTTATATATCTATAAAGGAGGAGAATAGTACACCCAGCTGACGTCTTTGATGCAGGGCAAACTTTGTCTCTATGCATACACAATTCTGAAATAAATATGCAACATCTCTTCACCAAAGAATTCACAATCCAAATAAAGGAAACAGAAAGGAACGGAAGGCAAGAGCAGAGCAGCAAAAAGAGTTGTCCAAGATCACAGCTCTGTCAGGCACAGGAGGAACTTGAAATCTCCTGGCTCCTATACTACACCAAACCTAGAGAAGGGACCAGGTCCAGGCAGATTTTCTTCCATGTAGCCATTCCTCCCCTCTTCTCCCCCTGACCCTGAAATTTGTGCTCACATGAAGCTGGTATTTGAGGGGTTTGGAGCACAACAGGTAAATGTTACACCATTTGAAAAAAAAAAAAAAAGGCAAAAAGAAAAGCAGTATATATGTATATATCAGTCAGTGCCTTCTGTAATACTAAAGTGGGATTAAAGAATTATAAAATGTCTATTCTCTCATTTTTATCCTTATGTATGGCCAAGCACAATTTATGCTTTATATACTAAAAAAGAAAATGTTTTCACTGAAAAGTGAGTTACAATGAGTGGAAAGACTCAATACTACTTCAGAAAGAAGGAGGAGTAACTTGACAAAGAACACAGTCACAAGTGAGGAAATACAGATGGATGTCAAAGTCTGTGAACGTATATATTCTGATGTAAAGCCCATATTCTGTATTTCTGCTGCATTCAGGTATTTACAAAGCCAGAACAGTGCTAGAGTTCATAGAATTATAAATAGTAAAAGGAAAGATAAAAACAATTGTTTCTGAAATACCATCAGCATTATACAATAAAACTCTATCACATACATATAATTTTTTACACAGGAGATCAATGGGAGCACATATTGGAATTAATTTAAATATTTGCTTAAGTGCTGTATCAAAAAGAGATGGGATTACTCATATGAGAAACTGAAAATATACATTTTACCGGAATCTTTCATCTAGATTGTCTCTGAAGATAGGAATTTCAACAGTCCACTTGGAAGTTTTTAACCACAGGTTAAAAGATCTCCCTTTTGAGTTTTACATCAGGAAAATTTATTCTATTAAAACAGACCAGTGTATATTGATGCTGATTTCTATCATGAGATTTTCAGGAACAAAGAAATCAAGACAAGACCATCTTCCTTGCAAGCATAGCACCTGGATGACTGTCTACTGCACTCAATCCTGCATTCCTTCCACTGAGTAGCTTATTTGCCAAATCCCAGTGACAGTATGGCAGTTTAAGCCAACTTTATATTTGTTGGGTTTTGGTTTTGGTTTTTTTTTTAAACCATATTCAAATTCATCTAGATAGAAAGTGCTTTTACATTCTGTTCTGGGAATGATAAGAACAGATAAGAACGAGGCAGATTGAACTTTCTCACTTTGAGAAAGAATAGTTGCAAAAGTTTTACTCGTAATTGTGACCTTAAATTTGTTTCCTTTTATTTTAGATGATCTTCCCCCTCTTTATTGCATGTCTTCCATATTTTCAATAACTGCTTCAAAAATAAACATTATGGGGGAACCGTCCATCTCCTGTGTGGAGTCTAAAGAGAGCAGAAGCAGAGACAAAGTGTATCTATCAACAAGTTGAAAGATGTTGTCACTTATTTTAGCAAAACAAAGGTCTGCAAAAGTAAAATATTGATTTTATAACCATTTTAGAGTCAATAA
Source organism: Tringa tobata (assembly GCA_033628505.1). Taxonomy (NCBI): domain Eukaryota; kingdom Metazoa; phylum Chordata; class Aves; order Charadriiformes; family Scolopacidae; genus Tringa; species Tringa tobata. Next base: position 11,569,040 of record JAHREE010000131.1, read on the forward strand.
AAATTACAGAGAAGTAAAGAAGTGCCAGCAGCTCTGGCACATATATGCAGGTAAGGGGAGTAAACAAGTACTCTTAACTAGAAAATTAAATGTCTAAAATCACGCATGCAGGTGAAAAACAAAAAGCCATTTTCCAGCTGAATTCCCTCTACTCAAAAAGTAGAAAAGTTGAACTTACATTTGAAACCCACTCCCCATTTGAATTTATGCACAGCAATTAATATTACTTTTTTTTTTTTTTTTTACACATTTCATTCTTGTATATTCATAATTTACTGGTACGGGAATTTCAAGGGTAGTAAGAGAGGAAATTTGCTGCAAAGAGAAGAATTTCACAAATTCTGATCAGATTATTGTTTAGTATTCATATTCAGAATTTTCTCCCTTCTAAAGTCATTCCAGGCAGCTCTATCTATAAGTATTAATTGAAAAGTCTAATTGTGAGATGCAAGGAAAAAAAGGAAAGATGAAAAAATACCCATCCATCAGCCACAACAGCTCTAAAAAATAAAAGAGGTAACATGGACTTTACACTGAAGCCAAGGGAGACTTGCAGCAGAAAGGTCTACTCCCATAACTGTATTTCTAGGATCATGCTGAAATCTAAAGGATATGTAGATACTTGTGTAAATATGAGGTGTCAGTATGAATTCAAAAGCGTACAAGGAAACGGACTTCCAACATTATCCAGGTTATTGTCCCTCCTCCCTCACATAAGATACACATCAAAAAACCAAATGAGATGAGGGAGAGGTCACAAGTGCACATGTAAACCTGTAACATCCTGGGATACACAAATGTGCCTGGAGATCCCACATGAAATCCACCTTCAGTCAGTGACCCGAAGAAGACCTGAGTGCTCACAGAGCTGATTAGCACCCTAAATTTTTATTATTTTTGTTTGTTTGTTTCAAAATTTTGCTTTGTGGAGAATGGACATTTTCTTGAAGAATTAAAAAGGGTGAAGGAGGGGAGGGAGAAAAATCAAGCAAAGAGTGAATGAATTTTTCAACATTTAGCATGCCAAGCAGTAACACCGAGAAAAACGCTATTTTGAAATTTGAATCAACTTCTTTTTCAGACTCAAAGTGGCGGGGAGAGCTCCTGTTCTTAGTACTGTATATCACACACTCTTCTCCTTCTCCATGCACTTTTCCCTTTGAACACACAGTGATTTTTCCACGTTCCCAGCCTGAGTAAACAAGAAAGTGGGTTTCCCAGCCTCATTACTCAACAGTAAAGAAAAGCAGGAAAAGGGAGGAAGAATTAAAAGCTATGTGCATGCAGTTAAGCAAAGACATACTTGAACATACTCTGCCCATGCTTTGAAATGCTTAGAAACAAGGCAACTCAAGCCTGGAAACTGTAGAGGTACATCAGCTTGGGTCAGAGCCGTGCTCATACATGCTCCCTTTCAACACATTCACATTTCTCTTGCACTGTTTATTCTTGCTCCAATCCTTTGGAAAGGGATTATCCAAGGTAGTTACTTGCAATAGCAGGGGTTTAGGCTCAGTGACCCAGAAGGTCCTTTAGTCTGAAGTTCCTCCAAGTACTCTAATTCCCTCCCCAGCCATACTCCATAAACTGCAGCCTTCCAAGCAATAGCACGATCGACCTTTTCCTTACATACAACATTGTTTATTGAAAGCAGAAATATTTGCCTGTATCCTAGCACTACGCTGTACCACGGTGACTGGGCAAAATAACATTCTGTTTGCACACCAGGACGCTAGAGAAAAGAGGTAACACTGGCATCCGAAAAAAGAGTTTTATCTATAAAATCTTTTATTTTAGACTATTAGGCCTGGCTTTAAGTTACATTTTAACCATAAACATGGGAGAAGCTGTCCCAGATGGTGAATGTAAAACGTGCTGTAAATTTTAATGAAGCAAATAAGTCACTAATAACCATAATGCCAACACTGCTGTGTTTTTGGTAGATGTTAATAAAGCAAAATTAAAAAAGAGCATGCAGCATTTAAATAAGTGCCTAAGAAGCCTAATACAATTTGCTAATTCAGCTATTCACACTTTGATTGCACAGCCCCTGGTCATCTGCTCAAGTACAGCTGCTTCATGTAAAAACAAATAAAAAAAAAAAAGTTTTATTGTCCACCAGATGTCCCAGCTTGTAATACTTGCTGCTATATTTCAGGTCACCCAAGGTTCAGGAACATTTAGAAATCGATTGTTCTTGGATGGCCAACCTTGTGACAGTGGTTGAGGCACTGGGTTTCATCCCGCTGGGAGGTGGAGGAGCCCTTCTCTAGTGAAAGTGATGTGTATTATAAATACCACGGGTACCCCAAACAGCTAATTACTGCAAGAGCATAGGGGAAGAGCTGGAAGGGGAAGAATTTAGGCAGCCTACACCCTGCCGCATAAGGCTGCTAAAAACCCATTAACAGGGCCCTACCGGGTTTGTTTTCTTTCCTGAAAATGAATTTATTATTATTTAAGAGAAGATATCAAAGAGAAGGCACAACAGCCACTGCTGTTCTGCACCAGGACTCTCACTGCTCTTGATAGGGAGCTAGTCCACGTACCTAGTGCAGCCAGTGCTTCTCCTCAAATCACGTGTAAAAATCAATGGAGCAGAATAATCAGCTGGAGCTAAAACATCTTGCATCAAGGGTGCCCGCTAGTGTGCTGTGCGTAGCAGGTTTGAAATCAGCAGGCAGTGTTTTGTTTATGGATTTTACAGTGCTGACGACTAGGGAAAGGATGGATGGGAGGGAAGGAGAGCTTGTTTCCTCAAACAGCTCCTCCTCCAGAGGAGGAAAATGGCAACAGTGAATGGAAGGAACCTGCCAGAGCCACGTCACAGGCACAGCTGTAGCACACAGACCCTAGCACCAGATTCTCATTAGGAAGAACTGAGAAAGATGATGATTTTATACAAGGGTGCACCACTCCCAAAATACTATGTCTTTTTTGCA
>JAHREE010000131.1:11572303-11619488 GCA_033628505.1 Tringa tobata
GATACCAGTCCTCAACAGAGCCGGGGTGCGAGAGCAGAAAGCAGGGGTGGGGAGAGATGTCGTGCCTCCCACCCATTTATTCTGCCACCGCGTTCGACAGAGGTCTCAATATCAGGCATTTCATCCTGAAACAACAGTGGCAGCTCACAGCCCCTGTAAAGGCAAAGAGAAGCCCAGTCTGCTCCATGCCAGGATGGCAGCCCCGGCATCCCTGGGCACCCCAGCCCGGCTGCTATCCCTCTGCCTTTGTCGGTAGGCAGCAACACAGCACCAAGTGCCACCCCTGGCCATTGAACAGGCTCTTACAGACTAATCACAGAATCTTCTAGGTTGGAAGGGACCTTAAAGATCATCTTGTCCAATCCTCTCCAAGGTTATCCTAATGAATTAGCAGCTACCAGGTTAGATGGGAGACAAGCTGCAGCTGAAAGCCAACCAAAATTTCCCCTTGTATCTCCATTTCTAAGCATCAATTTTAGTTTGCAGCTATCAAAAGATTTATTTTTTTTCTTTCCTCTTTTTAATCATCTGCTCTGCTGAAGTCCCATTGACCTGAATGGAAGTTTTGTTTGAAAAACTATAAAATTCAGTTCTATCTTTTTAAGACTCAGTGTCACTTTTAGCTTATTGCCAGCTCTCCCGGTTTCATTGTCAAGCAGACAATAACAGGTATTTTTCAAGCTGCAAGGACTAGAGCCCTGGGATTATATGACTGAGAAAACAATGCGTGACCCAAATCAAATGGCTCAGAAGGCAAGTGTAAAGAAACCATGATTATTTGTCAAGTCTCACTTTTAAGGCAATTTCGGGAGTTTTTGAACATTGAGGCTTGAATACTTTGTATCATTGCCAATTCTTTAAAAACAAATTTGTCCCCTCTGGTGTTTCAATTATGCAAACTGCACTGTATCCACAGACAGACAGTGTTTACACTTTCAATAACACATCTTAGTATCTAAGCAGACATACAAACAACTCTTATCTCACTGTGGTTTCTTTGAGCAATTATCATAAAAGGTTATTATTTTCTTGCGACTGCGCAATTAGAATTCACCCTTTAACGGCCTCTGTCATGCTTTGAATTATCCATTATCTAGGTTATTACTAAACAGCTACTTTTGGTTCTTGTGTCATTTGCAGTTTCAGAGAAGGGTTAATTCACCCAATTCAACAGATTTAGGTCTTGCACCAGCAGAATAAAAGAATTAGGACTTACAGTTTCTAGCCCCTTTCAGCAGGTACAGGTCTGATCTTCCCTGAAGTCCACAGAAGTCAAGTTACCCACAGGTACCTTCAGAAAAAAGTAGCCTGAGCCAGATTCTCAGCTGACAGACATCTGGTGAAACCAATAAATTAAAATTGGTTGTTTCAGTTAGCCAACATCTGAACATCTCACCCATACTGGTAAGAGACAGTAATAGGACAGGAGGAATATGAGAAAGCCTTAAGAAGGAAACAGAATACATGGTATTATACATGGAATACATAAATACTGCTAAGGGGGCTTTTTCCTCCCTCCCTTCTTCTGTTCCTGAATGATACTTCTACTGAGCTTTTTCCTCCAAATTTCACAGTTCTCACTTGCCTGTGTAACTGTATCCGATGCTTTTTCTTCAACTAACAATAATCCCCTAGCCACATTATTGGTTTAAGACTCTCAGCCTAAAGACAGAAATAGGTCTTCCCATTTAAATTAGTGTGAATATATTAGCATATGTTTTAAACTCCAGGGAGTTTTATTCTAGGGATGTTTTGCAATCTGAAGCCAAATTTGTATTTGAATTCTGGGAACAGCTTTCCTGACTGTGATCTGACCTAAACAGTCCCAGTTGGGTGTATTATGGAGATCTAGGTATAGGTTTTTCTTGTAAATACACATCAAAAAAAGATAATAAATCAAGTATTTCAGTCTAGAAGAAACCCCAGAAATCCTAATGAGAAAGCCCACCTAGAAGAAAAAATGAGAAATTACTATAAAGGGGGACTACTGACAGATGTTTGAGGCGCAGTTTCAGATTTTCACTTAAAAACTTTGGCACAGGGAATCTCCTCCTGATGACAGTTAGGTACTTTTACCTCTGTACAGCGCAGTGCATTTTGTAATCAATGTAAAGTAATGATTCTCTTCCTTTTCAAGGTTCTCACCCTTTCCACGTCCCTAGCAACACGTACAGCATAGGATAAATGCTTCAAATAAATTGAGAGCATAGGATCCATGGAATAGCACAGAAAGAAACACGTGCCACCACAGGTGACAGTTTGGAAATCAGTGCAGCACAGGTGAAGTTTGCTTCTGCAGCTGCTGCAGAGGTTTCTGTAAATGGACATTACTAGCGAGAGGTCTATGTGTCCATTGCCACATACCATGATACAAGGGGAGATTTACACTAGCTATAAGGAAGAAATTTTTTACAACGAGGGTGGTGAAATACCCTCAGGTTGCCCAGAGAGGTGGTAGATGCTTCATCCCTGCAGACGATCAAGGTCAGGTTGGATGGGGCTCTCAGCAACCTGGTCTAGTTGAAGATGACCCTGCTCATTGTAGGGGGATTGGACTAGATGACTTCTAAATCACAGAATCATAGAATGGTTTGGGTTGGAAGGGACCTTAAAGATCATCTAGTTCCAACCCCCCTGCCATGGGCAGGGACACCTCCCACCAGTCCAGGTTGCTCAAAGCCCCATCCAGCCTGGCCTTGAACACTTCCAGGGATGGGGCATCCACAACTTCCCAGGACAACCTGTTCCAGTGTCTCACCACCCTTACAGGAAAGAATTTCTTTCTAGTATCTAATCTAAATCTCCCCTCTTCCAATTTAAAACCCCTGCCCCTTGTCCTTTCACTACACTTCCTGACAAAGAGTCCTTCTCCAGCTCTCCTGTAGCTCCCTTCAGATATTGAAAGGCTGCTATAACGTCTCCCCAGAGCTTTCTCTTCTTCAGGCTGAACAACCCCAGCTCTCTCAGCCTGTCCTCATAGGAGAGGTGCTCCATCCCTCTGATCATCTTCGTGGCTCTCTGCTGGACCCGTTCCAACAGATCCATGCCCTTCCTGTGTTGGGGGCTCCAGAGCTGGATGCAAGTACTCCAGGTGGGCTCTCACGAGTACAGAGTAGAGGGGTAGATTCACCTCCCTTGACCTCCTGGCCACACTTCTCTTGATGCAGCCCAGGATGCAGTTGGCTTTCTGGGCTGCCAGTGCACATTGCTGGCTCACGTTAATCTTTTCATCCACCAACACCCCCAAGTCCTTCTCCTCAGGGCTGCTTTCTAGTGCCATTCTCCACCCAACCTGTATTTATGCCTGGGATTGCCACGTCCCAGATGCAGGACCCTGCACTTGGCTTGGTTAAACTTCATGCGATTTGCACAAGCTCACCTCTCAAGCCTGCCCAGGTCCCTCTGGATGGCATCCCTTCCCTCCAGCTTGTCGACCGCGCCACCGAGTTTGGTGTCATTGGCAAACTTGCTGAGGGTGCACTCTACCCCACTGTCCATGTCTCCAACAAAGATGTTGAACAGCACTGGTCCCAGTACGGACCTCTGAGGAATGGCACTCATCACTGGCCGCCAATTGGACATTGAGCCATTGACCACAACCCTTTCGGTGTGGCCATCCAGCCAGTTCCTTATCCCTTCCAGCCAGCTCCTTATCCCTTGTCCCTTCCAATCCAAACTATTCTATGATTCTATGAGTACCCAATTATGTGCTACCTCAGCATCTATGTGGCTTGTTTTTCAGACAAGGTAGGACATTCCAGTTAATTTATCTTCAGAGCGCCCCAGGAAGATACAAATGTACCATCATCTTCTCAGAGATAAGAAATGAAGCAAACAAAATTTAAGGCCGCCATTAGGCTATATATCATAAATAATTAAGTCCTAATAAATATTAAAAAGGCAAAAAGCAAAACCAAAAACATACCAGAGGTACCAAGAGTAAGATTCACTGAGATACAGGTTGTTCAAATGAATTCAAGTTTGACTGAAGATTCAGGTTTATTTACCTTGCTGTCACTTTTATCACCTTCCATGACTTTCATATTTTAATGCAAATAAGACATACTGCCCTTTAAATTAAAAGAATATCTATTTCCACCTCAAGAATGCTTAATAATCTAAACCTGAAGTGACTCTGAAAACGTTACATTAAATGTGAGTCTGTAGCAGAATAAACAAAAGACCCAGTAGGAAAACCAAGCTTAATTATGCTACATGCAACTTCAGTCTATCTCTGACTAGTGTGTTTAAAGATTGGCTAATGAAACCCATTTCATTTAAGTAAGATGATCTCCTTTCGCATTATATTTCTGCTTACTCTTCACGGCTTGCCTGGGCAATACTCTGTTAAAATACCATTTTAAAATCCCTGCTTGTGAGCTGACATTTTAATGTAGTCAGTCCTCATCTCTAGAGTTTTTTTCTGCAAAAGAACTGCGTCTGTTCTGCGGAGATAAAGCAAGAACACACACAGACTCAAAACCCCTCGCGAGGGGGCAGAGGTTCAATGCTAATGTTTCTGTTCTCTGTGCTTCTTCATTAAGTAGTTTGTTAATTAAAAGCCTTTTTTTGGTTTTTGTTTGACAGAAGCAAAGCATTTGATCTGCTAAACCCTTTATACCTGGTCAGATGCTCATCCCTCTCATCCTCCATCACCACAGGACCACCTGCAATCCTACTCAAACACTGGTTCTGCTGTGGAGCCCACAGGGATTTTGCACAGCCTGAATTTATATTAGCTCATACAGCACATTTACCTTCCCCCACCCTCTGCCCCCACTTTGTCAAAAGATGTCTGTTGACTTGCATTGACGAGGATACCAACAAACCTAGGGAAGCTTTCTTCCTGGCTTTATCCGTGCGAGGTGGCACTAGCCACCTCCCGACACGTTCAGTGCCACAGTCCAAGCACAGCTGGGCAACTGCTGCCCAAACACGAGTATTACTGACAGATGACTTTATTTAAAGGCCGTATCAGATACTGATGACTGGCTTAAAACACCTGCTTCACCAGCACCACAAGAAAGCTGCCAAACCAGTGAAATGCCGACCATCACTCTTCAGCAAGTGTTGATACTTGGCTAATCGTTAACTTTCTAACCCATTACTCTGTTCTTTCTTTTATGTACCAAGCCATGAAGGATGAGGGGGCACACGTTTAAGGCACCTGCTGGAAAACATATGCCAATATTTACTTGTACTTTTTGATCCTGTTTTCACTCCCCTTGAGTACAAACAGTTGTGTGGGGAACAAAAGAAAAGCAGAGCTAACCAGCAGGCTGAGTTTACTATGTCCTTCTGCAGACACAGCCTTCTTCACAAAAGTCATCCTACAAAAAAAACTTAATTCATTCAGCAGCTAAACACCCAGTATTAGGCACCGGTGCTGACTGTGCATTAGGCTGGCATGTCGGAAGGTGATTCATTCCTCTTATCTTAGTGTGGGACTAGAAGTGCCTTTCTCTCTCTCTCTCTCTCTGCTCTTAATATAGAAACACCTGAGTCAGCGAACTTGTGGATGGCTAAAGATAGCAAAGCTAAATCCCTCCCTCAGCTCTGCAGCACGGACCAGCCACGGATACAAGCCAGCTGTGTCAAAACCAATGTCGATCACCAGGAAATACAGGAGACCTTGGCTCTCACAGTCAAAGCCATCTTGCTCTCACATTTTATGAAGTGAAAGAGGACAATTAAATAAGTCATGATAGCAGCCAGCAGCACGAGCAGAACAATAAAAACATGAGCAACTCCGAGAGGAACCGTGTGTACAACTTGGGGACAGACAGGACCTTCAGAGGCTGAACAACCAACAAATCACCACCGCATAGGTCCGGACGGCAAACACTCCCCTCTCGTGGCTGATAATTACAGAGATGATGGATGTTTCTCACCTACCCATGGCAATAGGATTCAACTCTGCCCCTCCAACACTGTGTCCCAGATGCACAAAATTAATTAGAACTAGGTCATGTTGCAAGACCTCAGATGTTCTCTAGCAGCATCTTATTTTTCGTAACTTCCTCCTCCTACCTACTTGGTTCAATTTTCTAGAAAATTCAAGCAATCTCTAAAATGATTGCCTCCCACCCATAGAGGATAAAGATTTCCAGTGACTTCAGAGGCATGAAAAGAAAAGAATTTCTGTTGAGTTTTTCCTCTCAAAAAGAGGAAGATCTGGGTAAAAAGAAAGCAGTGGTAGTCACTTGTTAAAATGAGTGCATGAAAGAAAATAAATAAAATGCACAGCTTCATTAGCATGCAGTGTATACTGTACTGTAGATAGGTTTAGAATGTAAATAAGTATATATTTTATTTTTAACTCTGAGAAATATCCAAGGAATTGCAATGCTGCATAGAAAAGGCCTAACTATGGATTTTGCCTCTAGACATATCTCTAAAATAGGTACAAAATTAAAGCATTGAAAATCGACAGCCGCTGTATTGCTAATTTATCAGCTAAAAGGAAGACTTATCCACAAATTGGCCAATATCATATGAATAGACTCCAAATGCTGATAAAAATACAGAAGAAACTTTCAGTTTCAGAGTCAAAATCTGGGGAAAAAAGGTTGCGCCTTTATACGTAGTCATTACAATGTATAAAATTAAAAGGGACAGTGCATTTGCCCACGGCATATAGAAATTGTGAATGCTTATACCTTCTGAAGGAAAAAAAAAATAAAATACAGAATAATTCAAGAAAACATTTTCAGTAGTGAAGTAAGAGTTTAAACATTATTCTAAAACTTATGTCATTATTATTCTGAGAAGAACCATGTCACAAAGAAGGAATCTTTGTCATTTTTTGGTCCATTACTTCCAGACACCTTCTAAAGATATTTGGGGGAACTCTGGACCTCTGTTGACCACTTCACATTACTTCTTTACTTTCCTCCCCATTTGCCCTCCACGTTTAAAAAAAAAAAAAAAAAAAAAAAACCAAAAAAACATGCTTTAACATACATGCTATTTATTGAGAAAATGAAAACAGGTTTGATATATTAGAATGAAAGAAACCCACAGCATTACCTGGATCAACCTTTTTTTGTCCACAAGGCATTTTAGCCTCCACTCATACACCAAATTTTTCAATTTTTGATGTCAAATGGGAGTTTTTTCTCTGTTATTAGTTTGAAAACTGCAAAATTAATTATCTTGATTGGTCTAAAAAGCCATCCCTTCTAATTTCATATTATAAATAGCTCTTTCCTTACCCTGAAATCCTTTTTTACAGGGTAGAATTCACTCCTGAGACCCCAAATGATTATTTCCATTCGAAATATCAACTACAACTCAATACAGGAATTTCAATATCTGTGTGTATTTCTAAGCACAAAACCATTTTCTTTCAGACTACTTATTGCAAAACTGAAACTAGATGTCTTTCTCTTTTAGGTCTCTTCACCTCTTTTTAGGTCCCTCTAATAATCCCAGCCTCTCCTTATGAATCTTCATGACCGACAACAGGAATATGTAAACAGCATAACTATGATCTAGCTTAAGATTTATTAGATGAATTCTTAAAGGACCCAACTTGCACATTTACGTAGGAACAGCAGTAAAAAACGACACGGTAGAGTGAAAACCCCGAATACAAACAAAATAAATATTCAGTTGTGATCTTTCCTTTCAAGTAGCTTTTTATTTATTGTCAAATAAAATAGTTTCAGTAGGAAAATTCCAGAACTGGTAACTGCTGACTGCCTGCTTACGTATTTTGTGCATCACCATCAGTATATTTCCAATCTAGTCTCTAGCTTACAGTAAATTACTCACACCAGTAAAGCTCTGGCAGATTAGGGAGCAGCGCTGACAAGCTCTGAGAGGTGAGAGCTGCTATTTTTTCCTCCCAGGTTTTGAAATACATACAGTGAGTGTAAGTTCAAGCTGTCAAAACAAAATCTTCTACACACATTTCATTCTAGGACACATTTGGGGTATATTCTATGAAATATCCACTTATTAGTAACAGGATTCTTTTTCCACAGGAAACCCACATTATGCGTGACCAGTATCCATGTTTAAGAATTTAGCCAAGGCAAACCTGGGAACTATACGTAATGAAGCCAAGAAGAGAAAGGTAACTGATTTCAACAGTACAAGATTCAATCCACAAACCCCTAAATCAGACAAGAATTAGAATTAATCTTAACTTTTGCCCTGAATCAAAGTATCATTTCTTAGGGAGTACTGGGCTTACCCAATTAACAACATATTTATGAAACACACCTTTTATTTTAATGGTAGCTACGCAACTGAATATACCGGTTACAAAATCTCAGAGTCAATGCCTTGAAAAGTTATTCTGTTTATCCCAATCTGTGTATAGCTTGCTGCCTTATGCTAAGCAGTAAATAATGGTAGTTAAGTTAAACTCAGAAAAAAATCAAATTCTATACTCTATGAAACTGAAAAAGTTATGATCTAATAGCCCTAAGCCACTGTCTCATATAACATAAACCTATGTTTCCCTTACAAAAAACTGACATGATTTTGACTAATAAGGAAATCCAAGGAGACCATCCCTATTTTGCAATATGGTTATTGAACTTAGTCTGTTTTATCACATACTTCCACTAAACTGATCAAAATTTTCAAAGAATATATCAACAGGTTGAAAATGCTTCATGAACGAGCTAAATAAGAATATTCAGTGAATCATCCTTTATCAATCACTGCCTGTTCTCCTTCTGCTCCTCTGTTGATTCAATATTAATAATTTAATCAGAAAGACAAGCTATTTATAGGAAATAGAAGAGACATTATAGGTTTCCACAGTGTCTAATTAAAAACATCAAATACATCATTTTCCGGAAAATTTCTGCAACATTTGCAATGAAATTTTCTCTTTTGGTAAACATTCCTGACAGTGTTTGCAACCAATTTAGAATAAAACATTTCTTAAACTCAATTCATCTGAGACATGGAATCAATAATCCATTTGGGTTGGAAGGGACATTTACGTGTCATCTAGTCCAATCCCCCTGCAATGAGCAGGGACATCTTCAACTAGATCAGGTTGTTCAGAGCCCCGGTCCAACCTGCCCTTGAATATTTCCAGAGACGGGGCATCTACCACCTCTCTGGGCAGTCTGTGCCATTGTTTCACCACCCTCAACATAAAAAAAGATTTCTTCCTTGTATCTAGTCTGAATGTACCCTCTTTTAGTTTAAAACTACTACCCCTTGTCCTATCACAACAGGCTTTGCTAAAATAGTTGTCCTCATCTTTCCTGTAGGCCCCCTTTAAGCATTGAAAGGCCACAATAAGGTCTCCCTGGAGCCTTCTCCTCTTCAGGCTGAACAACCCCAACTCTCTCAACTTGTCCTCATAGGAGAGGCGTTCCAGCCCTCTGATCAACTTAAGCCATTGACCACTGCCCTCTGGATGCGATCATCCAACCAATTCCTCATCCATTGAACAGAACACTACTTCCTCTAGTGATGCCTTCATTCTGTTCATGAACACAGATAAACATTTAAGGAATTTCAGAACCTACCTCAACTCTCCAAATCCTGGGTTTGTGAAAACAGTTCTTGAACAGAACATGGATTCTTTGCACCTAAAGGAATAAAAGAAGCACAAGATAAAAGGGAAAAACCTATCAACTTATGTATTTAAGAAAATATTTTGGAAAAGATACATTGAAATAAGTAATAAAGACAAAACAGTTTCAATTTTGTCCAAACCATTTTACTCATCGTTACTAGTACCTCTTAAAATACATATTTTAAAAAAGAGAGATCATCTAATATCTGCTTTCTTTGTACAACACCAAAGCTATAGAGAACTGCTAATAATGGATATGAGACCTCAAAATTAACTTAGTCAAAGAAAGACTGGAAAATATCTTAGTACATTACAAAAGTCCCAAGTGACAAAGTTGGAGGAGATTTATTAAAGTAATTCTCAATAGTGAAGCAAAGCGTATCATAAACAGCAGGGGATTTTTAAACTAATTTTTGTTTAACGAACAACAGTGCATTTCTGCAGTATACTTAACCAATTCGGACAGTCCTAACACTGCAATAAAAATAAATATAGTTGGTCAGAATGCAAACGACTGAGAATTCCTTCACTTGTTTAGAGAGAAGGAAGAGAAGGGGGAAGTGAAAGATCTTTCCCTGTAGCAGCAAGAATAGATGACTGTGAAACATATTAGTAGGACTCTATTTCATTAAGCATAGGAGAAATAATAGAGTTTAAAATCAACACTGGAGAAAGTTTATATCTGTATCAAAATTAAGACTGCAACGAGACTCCAAGTCTCCAATATGGTCAGAATCAAGACATTACTATTATTTCTAACCACATTCACATCTTTATTACTTCTAGGTCTGAGAAGTCACGGTCTGATTGGGGATTTAATTCAGCTCCACTGCCAATTATAAACTTCTGCAGCTTTCAAAAATTATTTAGAGCTCAGACAGGGAGACAATATGACTGGCATATATTCTACTTTTGGACCCAAAGCCATCCTCATCCACAGCTGTCAAAAAAACTTCAGAAGAAAAGATCATGGATAAAATTTGGCATGGAGTGATCACGCTATTAGCTGGTTACATTGCCAACACAAGCATTAATTTGTTCCGACAAACTGGCCAACGAACTCAAATTAAAAGTACCCCCCAGACACAGGTTAAGAGATGACTGCTGCAAGGGGGGAGTTAGAAGCAATTTAGGTGTATGCAGAAAGGGTCTGAGAGAGGGCCAGTCAAGACAGAATTCAGTTAAATACTATATTCGAGGAGTGTGGGTGCTTTGAAATTATTCTAGCAGGTCATTGAAGTTCACAGAAGACACACACACCCGCCCGTGAACAAGCATCAGCTTTTAATTTGCAGATTCCTTTTGGGTTTTTTGTTTTGGTTTTGGGTTTTTGGGTTTCTTTTAAGCAGCGGCTAGACTGGAGAAATAAGAAGGACCTATTAAAAGCACGATCTATATTTACATGATACAGCAGCATGTTCTGGGGTCCCTGCCTGCCCATCTTCTGGATGGGAGATCTGGTTGAAAATCCCACGCTTCTCTTCCAGGCCATCCTTACACAAAAAGGAAGAGTATATCACATCTAGAGCGTGGTTAGTGCATGCCCTGTGCACCCTGGCATGGACTTGAGAGGCGGCCACAGAGCAGGACACAACCTGACACAACAACAGGAGTGCCTATGTGACTAGTGCCTGAGATATAGTCCAAGAGATCTGAACAAGAAATAGTTTAAGAGCAGAGCCTAACAAAGACAGGAGCTTAGTATCTGGCAAGTTAGGAGCAGAGACCAAGTGCAATGGGAGTTGTCTGCTCCTCCAACCAGTGCAGGCAACTAAATGTCAGCACTATGTGTGTCAGTTGCCTGTAGCTCTTGCATTCAACTCCATTGTGCTAAAATGTCAAACAGGACCTTTGCCACTGGCATAAACATTTTAGAGAAGCTTCAGGGAATATACTTCAGTGCTTATATTTCTGCTAGTTCTTGTCTTGCAACACAGGAAAGATCCCTCAGAAACAAACACAGACTGCGACTTGTAGCAAAGACTAGGATTTCAGCTGTGAACAGAGGAGGTTTTGGAAGGAGGGGAGGAAAGGAGTCAAGATTTGAGAAATTACAGAAAGGTCAGATACTTCCCTTACACATGCAGCTCTTTCAAAACAAACCAATGCCACATGGCACTCTTAAAAATATAAATAACATTGTTCCTGCAGCATTTATAATCTCATATCCAAAGTTTTCAAGCAGCAGCAGAAGCCAGTTGTACAGAGAAGAATGTGACACCAAAGTCCAACTCAGAGTAAAGAAAGAAATGCTTCTCTTTGGCTCTCTCTGTGCCTACCAGAGTGGTGTTCACAATAAATGGCAGAAGGCAACGACAAAGGGGCACTCCAAGCATGTGAGGTTTCATAGCGCCATAACCTATGTGAGATAATGTTCTTCAAGAAAACATTCTCTAAAGAATTGGTGTTCCTCCTCTTCATCAAACCAAGTAACCTTTGAGACATTGCATGATGCCTCATGGAACCTTTGCGAAAGAGGCATGTTCCCACGAGTGCAAACAATTGATATTGGAAAGGATCAAAGTAATAAATGAACATCCAAAGTCCATAACCAACTAAGAAGTCAAAGGTAGAATACTGCGGTAATGATCTGTATTTTTCCCTGCAGGGTTAGGTAGCCTTTAGTTTAAAAAGATTGAGATGCACAGCTTTATATAGAGACTCTATTTCCATTCCAGCTCTTTTCTTAGACAGTCATTACCAAGAGGATAACAAATTACAAATGCACACATACACTAGGGAGTGTGATGTCCTGACAAGATAACCAGCCTTGTTATTTTTTCATCCCTTGTACAGAACGTACATGATTGCGGCAGGGTTGTTGAGAGTTATGAGTTATAGGGGGCTATATATAAACCTAATACAAGTTGTGCTCTCACAATTTGAATTAAGTAGAGCAGAGTGCACAATGTGGCTAATTGCATATATTCTTCCCTTTATGATCACATACAATTTCCTTTCATCTTAAGAGCTGTGTTGGAACAATGAAGAGACTATGCTTGTTTGTATTTTGTTAGCATTTATTTTATGAACTGTGTTCTCAGACTACATATTACTGCTGTCAAGAACCATAAAACTTTAGAGAGAAGCTCCACTGGTGTTTTTTTTCCTTATTTTATGCTATTGTGGCACTGTCACAAAAAATACTAAAATGGACAAACATTGCTTCTCCATTTATGGCTTTGTACAATTGTTGCACCGTGAATGATACCCAAATAAAATCCTTTTTTCCCCCCTTAATTCTGGCAGATATAACAGATTGAGACATTGCTAGACAACTACTAGACTGAAGTAATTAAACAGTGTAATGTGCAAACAGCATTTTAGAGTCAGCAATTAGACCACTCAAATTAGATGTTTTATTTGCCCAAACACGTCTGTAAATCTCGTCGAACAAAAGGCTTCTTTTACAAACACCAGAGCATCAGACTCTCAAAGCGCGGTGCTACAGCACTGTAGACTGCTACCCCTAGTCAGTGCCCCATATACCCCACTTGTCTCTTCCTTTTCCTACCCGTAACCCAGAAGGTACAACAGCAGAGATCCAGCACGTTGATGCATTGAGGAGACATAAACACCCCACAGGTAGCCAAGCTCCCTGTACTTACAACCGTCGCTCAAGTGGTCTGCACGGGCTCTACCTTTGACTGACTGACTCCAGATTTCTGAACAGAAGAAAACATAATCCCTCCCTAAGCCCTACGGGGATGACCTGATCAAATACATTTATTCATCATTTGAAACCTTTCAATTTAAAGTTATCTTAGTGTTTCTGAAACATTCCTGTTCGCAGCCTTGAAAATCGCAGAATCACCTAGGTTGGATGGGACCTTTTAAGATCATCTTCAATCGAAGTCTTTGAGCCCGGTTAGATGCAATGTGAATAAAAGCAATGACCACACTGAGTATTCTTAACTGTGATATGTTTGAGTAAACACCTTTGTTAGTAAAAAAAATAATTTCCCACTGCCTGCTCAGATTTAGACCTGCTTGCACTGTACTAAAAAGAGGACAACTGATATTCTAGTGAATTTTCTCCATACTCCATGTCCATTTATTATCTAGAAAATGGTGTTAAGTCAATCCACTGAGTACACACAAACCTTAAAAAAAACAGCCACATGACAGACTGAGACTGCATGATTCATTACTGAACACTGAAAAATTCCCACAATTAATTTGTCTATACAGTAGCACAGGAGACATCTCTTTTATACTTCACTTGTCTTATAGACCAACAACCTTTGTTTCTCTTTCTCTCCCCTCATGTTACTTCTTAAGGGTTATATTTTCATCATTATGTTGCCTGTGGATTAGAGGCCACTTTCAAGAGAGAGTGAAAAAAAATGGCTCAGAGAGATCAAGTATTATCTTTCAATCCACTCTTGGACAATGCAATAGGAGGAACGTACACCGTGTATCTTAGGTAAGAAACATTTCCCTTAATTAAACACTGTTAAAATCCATCCAGCAATCTAGTATATAGTTTAAACTAACCCTTGACGTTAGCCCCCCAACATGCTGTCCACATAAAGCAAACTGAGCCTGTCTACAGGTTCCAGCCAAACAAAAGAGCCCAACTCATTCAGGGACAGAATATTGTAATCCACCACAAAAGCAACAGAAAAAAAAAGCAAATTCTGGGTTGCCCACAAATTTCTTATGAAATATTGTCAGAGCAGCATTAAGTGATGTTTATAATATCCTGCTGTTTACAAACTAACTGCACTCTCTACTGAAGCCCCCAAACTGAAAACATTCTACACATTGATAACTAGATAGCTGAGAAAGGTACTGGGTACCTAAATCACATGCATTCTCAGCTAGGTATGGATGTAGGATGCAAACGGCCCAGTTCAAGTCCATTTCAAATCATGAGCACCTTTTACATTGATTTCAGTGGAGTTGGAACTAGATATTAAACTACTTCTCTTTATTATTTTGAAT
This sequence comes from Tringa tobata, assembly GCA_033628505.1. Lineage (NCBI taxonomy): Eukaryota > Metazoa > Chordata > Aves > Charadriiformes > Scolopacidae > Tringa > Tringa tobata. Next base: position 11,586,801 of record JAHREE010000131.1, read on the forward strand.
GATCTACACCTCTAGGCACCACAGTAATAAAACCAGCAGGAATAATCAATGGCACCATTTATAAATAACAGTGATGGGATTGTCTGTAGAAAGAAGTCTCTCTTTATTCCTTCTTTCCTGGGACAGGTGAATAGCTCTTGCGAAAGCAAAGATACAAAGAACACCCTGGAGCACAGCAGAACTTCTGTCCCTCAGAGGGTTAAGTGTGTTTTTGAGTAGGCATGTCACCTGGCACAAACACTTTTCAGTCTGAAACGAAGTTTAAAGGGGGAGTAAAAGAATCTTCCTTTAGTTCCCACCTCTCAAAAGTGCTGTGCCTCATTTTCAGCCAGGAATTTTGGGGTGCAAATGTAGAATATGATTACTGCCAGGGTTGGTTCACTGCTTTTCAGCAATATACGTAAAACTAAAATGTTGTGACTGCAGAAATAAGGAGTTGAGGTTAGCCTTCTCCATGCACAGGAAGGGCAGAAGGAAAGAGCAGAGGCACCTCTTGTTGCTCAGAGGAGCAATACTCCTAGTATCACATGCTTGGAAGGGGTCACCCCTCTCTGAGAAATAATTAATTCGCCCCGTATCTTAATGCTTCTTTCTGTAGCATCAGTCAATGCTTTGCCACAGGAAAAAAGGTACAGTTTTGTCACACCCACAGATAAGATCAGGTGCTGTAACAACCTTACCTATTCCTAGCACAATCCTAGATTATTGTGATATATAGGTTATTCAGTGTTCCTACCTTATTGTTCTTATATTTCCCAATGGCTTGAAAATAGGAACAATCTTTTCTATCAAAGAAGTGTAAGGAGTGAGAAAAGGCAAATTTCCTTCCCTCGAGGAAAAACAACCCACCCACTGAAATCACCAGAGAACTCACAAAAGATGGACCAAAAGGAGAAGTTAAGCTCAAGACAACTGAAGGAAATCCTAAAGAGAAGACATAGGAGACCACCTCTCCTATGAAGACAGACTGAAAGAGTTGGGGATGTTCCGCCTGGAGAAGGCTCCGGGGAGACCTTATAGCAGCTTTCCAGTACCTAAAAGGGCCTACAGTAAAGACGAAGAGGGACTCTTTATCAGGGAGTGTAATGATGAGGAGTAACAATGTTAAATTTAAGAAGGGGAGATTTAGATTAGATATTGGGAAGAAATTTTTCACTAGGAGGCTGGTGAGACACTGGAACAGGTTGTCCAGAGAAGTTGTGGATGCCCCATCCCTGCAAGTAGCTGGACGGGGCTTTGAGCGACCTGGTCTAGTGGGGGGTGTCCCTAATGATGGCAGGGTGTTGGAACAAGGTGAACTTTAATGTCCCTTCCAACCCAAACCATTCTATGATTCTACGACAAAGACCTGTCCAGGTCCAAGGAGTGGTTGGGAGCCCCAGGGCCCCAGCTGGATCTGTATTCCCTTCAAGAAGCTCGCTGGCAAAGGGTACCACTTCTCTTTCTGTGACAGAAAGATTTGCTGATTACTCTGGCACCAAAACACAGCTGACCTTAGCTGGTGTTCACCTCTCCTGCTGCAGAGCATTTGCTCTGAGGGGGACTGGAAACACCATGGTAGCGAGTACAGCTGGCCTCGCCAGGATGAGAAACAAGAAAAGATAACTCTGAAAAACATAACACATGCTGATCCCAATTACCACCTTCTCCAGGCTAGCAAGAGAACATCAGTATTATCTCAGCTACATAGGAGGTCAGACTACAGAGGCCACGAGCATCATCTTGCAGACCTTAACCTCTAGACTCTTCTATCTCACTCCTTGAGCGTGTACACAGAGCCCAGCATTAACCCAGCATTTATCATTTCAGCAATAAGGAAGCTCAGCAAAATGTAAAGATCTTTCCCTTTTTTGCATACATGTGCTCTTTGTTTACTTTTGCTCTCGTGTGAACGTCATTAGAGCAGGGAGGAGGTGAGGGAAAAGGGGAATGAAGGCATCATTACCTATTATTATCACTTCTTATATTACCTTGCCACTGAAGCTTCCATTTCTGATTTAAGCAAAGAAAGCCAAAAGGATTAGAAAGAGCTGATAAAAACAAACCAGAGCTACTGGAGTGTGATGAAAGCAAAAGAAGATTATTAATGTGTTGCAGGTACAGGAGAGAGATGCAATTATAAGATTCAAGGGAAATAAGGCAGAAAAAGCCACACATATGCAGTGAAAGCCTAATCCTTTGAAATGAATTAATTTACTAAATACTCCTATCACTTGAAGTTTAAGATTCACAGCAAATATCATTGCTTGTCAGAAAAGCTTTGAAAGAACACACTTTGAAATACTCATCATCCAAATCCAAGGATAAACTAAGGATTAGAAATAATGTGCTTTCTTTTTCTTTTTTTTTAAGGCAGTTATATATACTAAGACTACTACTACCATTTCTGAGGACACATTTCAAGGAAATTAAAAAGAAAGGTGAGGTTGCATGCTTTTTTGTTGCTTTTTTTTCTTCCCATTTAGAAAAACTTTCTATGATCTTTACCACTACAGTGCACTGAGCTGTTCGCACTGTATCAAACATGTACATGGGGTTTCCTTCTAATCATATACAGATCAAACAGCCCTACAAGAGATTGAGAAAAATCAACAATGTCTGCAAGAAATACTGACGTCGAAAAATTTGCAGGGATGCCAAGAGATAGGAAAGTAAAGAGTAAGGAGGGCAGATCACCCAGGAACTGACTACAGATCCCTGTCTAACATATGGAATCCCCATCACCGGAGAGCTTCATGGACTGGTTAGTGAGGGATGGGCTAGATGAGTGGCTGAAACACATCCAGACAGGCTTGTCTATCATTAATATCTCTTGTTTGCATTACAGCAGACTGAGCTATGAACCAGGACCCCCTGCTCTAGCCACTGCACACATGGGCCTTTATTCCTACAGGTTTGGAAAGGCTGGAGTCCAGTCACGTCGTTCACATAATTTATTTTAGATGTTAAGACTCCTTGAACCTCTGCAGCAAGGCTTAATCACCCACCATTCAGCATGCTTCTAGGTCTTTCCTTCTCCATGTCTGATAAAGCAGAACCTGCCCAGTTTAATCCGAGTGCCACGAAACAGGAGGGCAGCAAAGAGGAGATGTGTCACTTTGTACACAGCCCAGGGTGTTCACTGAATCACAGAATCATAGAATCGTCTAGGTTGGAAAAGACCCTTGGGATCATCAAGTCCAACCATCTACCCTACTCTACAAAGTCCTCCCCTACACCATATCCCCCAATACCACATCTAAACGGCTCTTAAACACATCCAGGGATGGTGACTCAACCACCTCCCTAGGCAGCCTATTCCAATGCCCGACCACTCTTTTTGTGAAAAATTCTTTCCTAATGTTCAGTCTAAACCTACCCTGTTGGAGCTTGAAGCCATTCCCTCTCGTTCTGTCACTAATTACCTGTGAAAAGAGACCAGCACCAACCTCTCTACAGTGTTCTTTCAAGTAGTTGTAGAGAGTGATGAGGTCTCCCCTTAGCCTCCTCTTCCTCATACTAAACAGTCCCAGCTCTTTCAATTGTTCTTCATAAGATTTATTCTCCAGGCCCTTCCCCAGCTTTGTTGCCCTCTCCTGCACTCCAGCACCTCTATATCTCTCTTGTATTGAGGTTCCCAAAACTGGACACAATACTCCAGGTGTGGCCTCACCAGTGCTGAGAACAGGGGCACAATCACCTCCCTACTTCTGCTGGTCATGCTGTTTCTAATACAAGCCAGGATGCCCTTGGCTTTCTTGGCCACCTGGGCACACTGCCGGCTCATATTCAGCTGCTTGTCAATGAGAACCCCCAGGTCTCTTTCTTCCAGGCAGCTCCAGCCACACTTCCCCAAGCCTGTAGCGCTGCATGGGGAAAGAACCCGCCTCACCGGGTAAGTGAAAAAACAATCAGAGGATGAGTGAGGAAAGCCAGCCCCAGCTACCACAGGATGTGGGGGGCAGCAGCCCCTCACCTAATCGCTGGCAAGCTTCTATAATGGGCTACAGCCTCTTGACCAGGAATTTAAAAGCTGTTTTATAGTATCAGCATGCCCTTGCACAGTATGCCTCAGCAGGGCTTGCCCCTGCATGAAAAAAGAAGACACCTCTCTTTGCTATAGAGTGAACCAGGTATCATGCCTCAGCCTTCACACAAGGTTTTATCCACTTTATAACGACAGCAAGAATGGAGCCTGAATAGAAATGTTTATCCTCTTGCCTCTCCAAAACAGACCCCAGAACTCCCCCAGACAGGGAACTATTCAAGATAACTTTCCTCCTAAAAGCATGGAGAACCTGAGAGGAAAAAGTGAATTTCCACAAAAGAAGCTTCTGAAACTAGGCTCTGAATAGATATTGCAACCTTGGTATTTGCAAGTGATCCTACCTAGATAACAAAAGCGATGCATTACTAAACCACAGTCCCAGCATTTTGCCTCAGACACAAGCTGCTATTCAAGGGGCAAAGGCACCGCATACCAACCCCCCCGTGATGCTGAATAGGGTTCACCAAAGCCCAGCCCACAGACGTGCACACCTCACCTCCCAGACAGCCTGCTCCCTGAAAACAGGCTAGATTAAATCAAAGGCACCTGTCATCAGGGAAGCAAGGAGCCCCAAGGAGCCTCAAAGAATTCCCGCCAGACAGGTAAGGAGAACAAGATGGTGACAAGTGTACCGTCTGGCAATTCGCTCTTCTCCTCAGCCTGCAGCACACAGCCCACATGAAAAAGCTTGCAGGAAATGCTTCCTAGCCCCACTGCCTCTTGGCTTCTCTGTTACCCTCCTCTTCACGTGACTTCATCACAAATTGGGCAACATGTTGCTCTGGCAACCTACAGAGACCACAAAGGGATCTACAGTGGCTGGTACCACTGAGGCATCCTCAAAACGACTGCCCTCGTCCCCTCTCAGTTTAACCGTGCCACGCTGTAGCATTCCAGCCTCCAGAGCCTGAGGAAGGCAAGGTGGCGCGCTTGGAAGCTGCAAAAAAAAGCAAATCACCAAGGATCTGACCCCAACTGCTTCCACCCTTTCCGAAACCCACTTTGTTCTGCATACGATAACCTAAGAAATCAGGATTCCATCTCCATTCAGGATCTGGAAACTAGGAGTATGAACGCTATATCTCGGTTTAAAGCTGAAGCAGTAATCTCTAAACTGCTTAAAAATCAGCCTTTTCGGATTCAGCTTGGCACAATCCACCTAGATTCTTAATGAACTCAAGTTTCTGAGCTCCATCGACTTAAAAACTTTATTCTTACTAGAAAGTCAACTACTTGTGAAAGGGATACATATAAAAAACATATAAAAATATACATTCCAAGTCAAGGTAAAGGGGAAGTCGCTGGTACAGGACATGTTAAGTTTATTAAAAAAACAGTTAAAAACACAGTACCAGGTAAAAAACCCACCGGTCAAGAATGAACCAGGTAATTAACCGAATACAGTAAGTCTTAAAAGATCTCCCTTCTATTAAATTTTCCAAGCATTTTACATTTTTTAAAAAAAAGTTTCAGTGGCCAATAAGAGCTGATACTAACTGGCTGCAGTATTCAGTCAGGAATCAAGAAGTCTTAATTATTTTTGACAAAAAACAGTAACTGTCCCTTTCATTAAGGCATCATTGCACTGATACTAGCATGTCTTTTAACATACTGGGAGAGACAGGAGGTGCACCAACCTTCCAGATTACCCAGGTAGAGCTGTGGTATATAAACTCAGTCCAGCAAGGTGATCCTGCGTTTGGATACGCGAATTGGAAATGTGAAATCTGTTATACCTTTCCTCTCCTCTCCTGATTTACCCAGCAGGACGAATTGTGATGTAACACGTAGCAGTGGAAGTTGTACAGGACTCAGATGATATAAGACATCAAGCCCAGTTCTATTCTCCTAGTTGAATCAGATTAAATGCAGAGACTCGTTAGGTTTCAGTGGAGTTTCTGCTAGTGTAAACATTAAAAAAAAAAAACAACAAGAGGAGAGATAGTCCTGGAATGAGAATATTAAAATGAGCTTCATTTCAAGGAAAAGTGGTTGGTGATAATGGCTCTCAGAAAACCTAGCTGATTGCTTAACAATTGTATTTACAGGACAATAAATGCATTCAACCAGCTATCAAATAATGGCACTTTTTGATGAGCTTTAAGCTGTCTTTATAAAAACCTTCATTAGACTACTAGAATCTTTCCACATTACCTTCCACTAGAAGAGAAGCAATAAATCAGTTCATTGTTCCTGACCCTGCTCTGACCCTTGACAACTGAAATTCTCATATAGAATCTATTTTTTTGAAAAAATAAGTAAATACTGATTCAGACACAATCTTTTCCAGCCATGGAATTATTTCACAGAGAATTAAGCTAATTTGGAATAAGGTCATTCTTTTTAGCAAATCATTAAAGAACACGGAATAAATTCAAACCACAGGCTAATCTGAACTCACCGCCCTGTATGGAAAACGCATAGCTCTATTTACATCCCAATTCAAATAAATCAGCATAAGGAGGGCACATTTACTTCAGTTTAATATATCATATGCTAATCTCATTACAGTAGATATTTGACAGAGTTCATTAAGATGCATGCGCTTTACTGAAAAGAGACAAAAACTTTCTGCACAACTTCCATAGAGCTTCCCTTGTATTTTGCTTTTGGGATTATTTTAGATAAATACAGGTATATTTACAGGTACAATACAGGAAAAATCCATACAGTCTTTTGCAGATTGTACATATAGGCTATGTTTCACCCTATCCCAGGTACACATCTGCTCCACTACAAAAGCCGCATTTCTATGTTAGTGCAGGACTGTTCTCCAGCTCTGTCCCTCCAGCTCTTAGCACAGGGTTAATCGTATTTAGATTAATTTTCTTTCATTGCTGCTTTTCTGTCTCTTCTAGAGTCACCGAAATGGAAAGGCACTCCTCTGGCTTTCCACTACTGAACCACTTGAAGAACACTAAACCTACAGGCACCTTCTCCCGTGGTTCATCATGTTGGACAGACCATATGCTCTTTTCCTGTTTGTTTGGGTTTTTTTTCCTTCTAGAGCCCCTAGACCAACCTCAGTAGCAAAAAGACAGAGCTGATACGTTTCCTTACAGTATTAATGTCTTCAATTTTTGAAGTCAGATGAATTATCTTCCCCACAAAATTTCATACAAGTATTTTCCCTGATCTTCTTTCTATTTCTGACTGTACACTGCCTTAGATGTAGGAAGGGTTTTGGTTTTTTTTTTACACTCAATTAAAAGAAACTTTGAATAATATCTTTTTTATTTGCTCAGCATGTTTCTCTGCATGTAGTAACTGGTTTCCTTGGTTTTGCTTGATTGTTCTTAACAACTCCCTGAGTCCTCTTTTCAGCTTACTGTCATGCATTATTTGATTTTCAATCTTCAGATCCTCCTTTTCTACGATACCGCTCCCTATCCCAGATGGCCAAAAATATGTTCATTTGCAATAACTTTGTTGCTTTCTTCTTTCTTTTCTTACCTTCGCTAACTTTCTAGTGCTGCTATCCTTGTTCAGGATAAAAAATGATCAGAAATACTATTCTTACCTAATTTGCAAGCTCTTGTTAAGATTTTCTGCTACATAAAGATCATAAATCTTCCCAGTCAAGCAAAATACAATCACGTAACTTTTCTGGAGTCTTGTTTAGAGAATGTATCATGATCAGATCTTCCTATCTTCCTCTCCCTCTACAGAGTTTTCATTTTTGCCTCTCCTCTTTGTCATTTATAAGCCAAATATTAGTTTAAGATACAGCTTGAGAGGCTCTGCAGGAGCCACCAGGAACCACTTGCAGTATGCAAGGGGGATTCTGGAAGACATTTGAGAAGGTGACTGTGTCATAGGTTTTGCCATAACACAAGCAACTAACCAGTAATTCTAAGTGTTAAAAGGGGTCATGGCATACATGAGTAATGGGCATCTGATCTCCAGGCACAGGACTTATCAACTGCAAAGCAGGGATTTTGATATGATAAAGGGGAATAGATCTAAACAGAGGAAGCATTATCTTCATTTACTGGATGGAATCCCATGGTAGTATCTCAGTAATTAATTGCTGCACATCCTAACATGAAAACTTAAAACAGATAAAATTTTAAAAGTAGAACCCTAAAAGGCAGGCCTAGATATGTAAAAACTAAATGCTTCCGTAATAAATCTGCATAAAACCTAGGAGGACACATATAAATTAGTCTAAAAGAGGCCTCCGAGAAGCGGTCCTGTGGGGATGAAGGATCTGTACTAAATCAAGAGGCAACACCTTACCTCACTTGCTTCAGGTCTTGCCACAAAGCATTGTGAAAAGACCAAACGTCGTCATTTGTAGCTTCTCTTACTCCTTTGCTAATTCATAATTCTTTTGCTCTTCCTATACTTTGGAAGAACAGCAATCTGTAAAAACTGGTTATCAAGCGGATTGCCCTCTGGCACCACCCCACAGCCTGAGTCCCAGCCAGCTCGCAGTATCCCAGCCAGTTCCCAGTTCCATGATTCTACATGGTGCTGGGTAGTGCGTGACAGGGACTGTGTCAATGGACAGGAGGATGAGACAGTCATACCTGGCTGCAGAAGGAGAGTTCACCAGGATGGATGAGAAACATCCTTACTATTCCACTTTCAGGAAAAGAGGGTAGAGTCTAAACTGCCTCACCTACTAGCATAGAGTAGCCTGTAATAATACTCCTGACAAGGAAGTGATTTCTTCCTCATCTTGTTCTAAAATCATCAATGATTTTGGACCCCCAAGTTGTTCTACAATAGTAGATGGTGCAGGAAAACTTGGAGTATTGACTGGAAACAATTACGTGACATTTCCTCTACGCTCATGGAGCTTTCTTTCTTCTTTTCTTCTACTTGCTTCTCATATTAAAAAGCCTTATACCAAAAACACTCTCAAACTTGGCGTGGGCAATTTCTGAAACCGTGGTCCAACAAGAAGAGATGAAGGGAGCAGGACAAATAGTGGAAAATAAACATTTTCACGAATCCAGTCTCTCATTTTGATTCTGTTTTTTTTGGTTCCCTTTTCCACACCCATTCACATGTATGAGTCTGTATTTGCATAAATGCTGGGAATAAGGGCCCATACAAATACTCATTCATATGCAAACAAGGGTATTCACTCTTGTTCCAGAAGTGTTTGCCCTCTGTTTACAAGGCTTCAGTAGCAAAATCACACAGCAGAAAAATATCATGCATTCCAGCTGCTCAATGATACCCCATCAATAATGCTCACTAGCCCAAAGAGACTCAAAGCAAGCAGACAGAACACACCGATGTTCACCGTGTCTTGAGACAACTAGGTAGTGAGAATAAATACACACAAATCGGACTGTGCACACATCATGCTTTAAAAATTCTGCATTTGCCCATAAGTTAGCTGTTTCATAAAGAGAATCACGTCTACCACATTGGTAAATGGCTTAACACCTAGCTCTACTTATTGCTGCTGCACGGGCAGGCAGATTTCTGCTTCAGATTTTTGTCATTTGTTTCATTCTCAGCCCAAAACGAAGAGAGAAACTCCCTCAGGGATGGCTGAGATGCTTACTCAGGAAGGGAAGCAGCAGCATTCAAGTCACTGGCACTGACTTCTAGCAAACAAGTACTTGAACTTCTTTTTCATATGCTCCTGATAAATCAGAGCACTGATCTCTTCCATGGCTGGCAGCTCCAGAAACTGCTAAGCTTCACGCTTTCCCTCCTCCTCTCCGTTGGGCCAGCAAGTATTTGGTGAGTTGAGCGCACTTAGCCATGGTACAAAAGGTTCAGACTCAAGCTCCTCTTCCAAATGGGGCCTTCTCCTGGCTTTCCGATGTGTTGAGCATCGCTCTTCATTTCTGAGGGTGAGCACTTACAAATACAGAACTTCGTGGTACACGGGGACCTCAGCCCTCCTTCCTCTCCTGCCCAGAACTCCCACCCTGCAGTTTATTGGTTTTGGGGATGTATCAGTGTTTTCCGATTATAGTTTTGGTTAAAAAAATTCCAACTATATCTTGCCATCCTCATTCTTCAAGAGCAAAAGACCAAATCTGAAGCATGAGATATTCATCTCCCCACAACAAAATGGGAAGCCTTGCATAAAAAAAATACAGTAGTTATGGATTTTACTCAAAGACTGTGAAGGCAAACCATTGTTTGGGGACTTTTTCCCCAGTTACTCCTTTGCTAGGAATAATTCTATCAGTAATTTTGGTTACGCCCTTCCTGCTTTCATCCTCAAGAAAGTTCTGGGAAGAGAAAATTCATTTATTAAATAACAGGTAATTTTTGAGCCGTCTTAAACAAACTCCTTTTCAAAGAAACTGAGAAATGCTGGATCACATCTTGGCATCAGTTATGACAGTGCAAACATATCGACACAGATTTTACAACCAAAATCTATCTTTTGCATCTGTTGTCTACAAAAAAGAAAAAAAAAAAGGAGAAAAAAATCACAATATGATCAATATCCATTCCGTATGCAGAGTGAAACCTCCCCAGATCTAAATTATGCTTAAGGTTTTGAAAATCTCTCCAATTCTTAGTAACCGAGAGTCCACACCTCGGTGACCTGAGCAGGCTGATGCCTGGCAGGCAGCACAGCAAGGAGCGCGCTGCAGAAGCCAGAGTGACCCATCAGTGGTGCTTCAGCTGGACCACGGTGTGCCTGCACCTCCCGGGGTCAAGAACCTGCTGCTTCCACTGGCGTTGGAGTGCCAGTTTGCAAGACATCTGAACACAGCCCAGGAAACGGCCACAATTTACAACAAAAATAATACCGCAGGCATTCTCGCACACGCAAACAGCCAGTCAATCAAACCCAGGAGGGGGAATTAAAGTAACGAGCACTCAGAACATGGCTGCAAAGGAAAACCGTTTTGGTAACACGTCTCGAAATGTACTGTATGTTTTCTTTATAAAGTTGAGCTCCTTTGATTAAATCAGTAGTTTTCAACCTTGTAAAATTAACTATTTTTTGTTCCTTTACCAACAAGGCTTTCCGCTTACTGGAATTATCTTTGGTTGAGGTTCACTCTTCTCTCGCGGGTCGTTTTCTCATTTTCAACAGATTTGCAGCAATGAGCAGGAGATATACAAGTCTTCTCTATTCTGATATGTATTTTGACAGAGATTTAGCTCGCATTCCCTTAACTTATAGTTTGTATTTGTGTTGAGTATAAGCTGTGTGAGGAAAGCATTGATTTACAAAACAGACTACGCGCAGTACATACAAACTGACTCCTCTAACCAAATAGGAAAGGCTGTCTCAATGCAACAGCTTGGTGCAGAGGAGCATGCTGAGCTGAAAAGCAAATACAGCTATCTGATTAATTGATTCTGACCTCATAAATATTATACTTTGGGGGCTCTAATGGAACTTCCTGAGGGTAAATTGCATGGTTCACCTCATTCATTTATATCTCTGGCTGACAGATGTACATTATGAAATGTCACTGAATATGCTGGCAATAAATGAGGTATAACATTAGCATCTTGGTTCTGTTTTCCTGAAGGAACACTTTTGTTAAATGAATCCCACACCAGTGAAAATATTATTCTCTACCATGTATACTTCTTTCTATTTTAATCAGTCTCCCAGAAATACATACTGGCCTTCCAAAAACAGAGAGCCCTAGTAAATTAATAAAACAAGCTGCTCTTTTGTTGTGCATGTTTCCATTGTAGAAGCTATATTGTTGGAGAATATTAGGCCGTGACAAGCATTTGATAGTGTAGTAGTTGCACTAATGTTATGGTTATTATCTTTACTACCATGCAGTGAAACACAGTTAATTAAAATACAGTGAAGAAACTGCTCCCTTCCCCTACTCACACATAAATGAGACGATAAATTTGTTGTTGTAGTCAGCATATAGGGTCCCTTGACCCCTCTGCATGTATTTAGACATTATTCCATTTTATTTTATTTTTTTTTATTTCATTGCCATTTGAGACTGATAAAACTGCATACAGAGGTCTGGGGAATAACAGCAAATAACCATGACGTGTGCAGTTTAATGAAATGATATACTGTGGTGCATTGCAATAAAATTCATAAGAATATATGCCACACTCCTGTAAGGTGTGCAAATTCCAATAAACCATTAATCCTTGCCATGAGCAAGCCATGACTGCAAAGGTAACTTTGCCAAGGGATGGGGTGAGGGGAAAGAGAGGAGCAGAGGGAAGAACAGAGCTACTGGCAAGCGCTGGTAGTTAGAGGAAATGAACCATCCCTTTGGGATTAAACCTACTTTTAACTATCCCCTTTCCTCCCACTGTTAAGACGTAATTGTTATAAAGGGCAGCACTGGAAAAACATGTAATTTATCTCTCACTAGTCACCGACAGCTATTGCAGGCTTAGGAGTCCAAGTGAGGCTAAAAGATATTTCATCATAATACTGTTACCTCTAGGACAGCTGCGCGGTGGCTGGCTGCTGCACGGAGAGCGGTACGAGGAGCAGCCCTCATTTGGATCCGCTTCCCAGACACTGGCCACAGGCACATTCCCCTCTAACCAACCTTTCTCAGCAAGACCCAACCCCCTCTCTTCATTTTTCACGAGGGGAGCGGAGGAGGGAGGCAGACAGAGCTAGGAAAATGGGCCGCTACGAGGTTTTGCCAAGGTGGCAAAAAGAGGTTGAAAGTAAGTCACAGAATTTGTGCCCGCAACTCTATCTGTGCATTTATTGATTTACTCTCAGGCACAGGCTAGAGCTGTGCTGTAAAGGGACTGCAAAGACCTCTCTGCCTTTGCACAAAAGCGCACGGGTCAGCTGTCACTTCAGTCCTTATACGTCTTTGACCGAGTTCATACTTTTCAAAAAGGTTAGAAAAGCACGTGCTAGATGCAAAGAGCACCATCTAGCAATAAGAGCAGGAATACGAGGCATTGGTTTCGTGGCATCACCTCTGCTGCACACTCTGAAAGCTCCCAGGAACTGCCAGGCTCTGCAATTGGGCTCAAGGTGGCTCCAAGGTGAGAGCAGCGTCCTTGGTAGACAAGGATGCCTGGACTCCAGGGACACGGATGCTAAGAGAAAAGCTCCTCCCTGCTCCAGTGTCATTTACTTTGCTTGGTCAAAGTCATTAGTCAGGCCCCATAAAAATCATCAGGATTTTCTAGGTTTGTTCATTTTGTTGTTTGGGGATATTTTTTTTGTTATTTAAAAAAAAAAAAAAAGCAGTGGAGATAAGGGGAAGCAAATTGTAAATTTTGTGACAATGCCTTCCTGTTCAGGCTTTATATTTCTTGGCTTTATCCTGTTAAAAATGACATGACTCCTGGTTGCAATGTCTGGATGTTTGCTAGCATAACTATCTATTAAAACAACCATGGCAATCTAGTCAAGAACAGTAAACAGGATTTCTACCCTGGGAAAAAAAATCTTTAGGAGGTATATATGCTTAGATGTAGACAATTAAACATGCAGATGTAAAAAGCAGAGAGACGAGTAAGCAGTGTAAGTATGGTGATACTAAGTTCCTTGTTTACATTTTTTCTATTATTTAAGAATGTTTGCCTCCTCTGCTCCTATCTCCCACGCAACTGACAGAAACCAAACAGAGAGAACAGGCGTAAATAAAAATAAAATAAAACAAAGTAAATAAAACAAAGTAAATAAAACAAAGTAAATAAAACAAAGTAAACAAAGTCAATAAAACAAAGGCAAGTGCTTTACCAGTCTCTGCCTAGGCACCATCACACCCGAGCCTCAGCTGGTAATTCATTTGGGTGAAAACAAGGGAGCTGCCTCATGCCAAGAGGACACCATCATGTGCATGATTGCCTGGCTAATAAACCACAGCCACAATTATACAGTAGCCCGGGCCACAAACCTAGCCCTGTCGAGGCGTTACACCCCTCAGCAGCTCTGAGGCTGCCCAGTACCTCCCATGCACACCGGGCACAGAGCGGGTTTTGCCCTGCTCCAAACCTCCCCTACACCATCAATCAGAGGCGGATTCGTCACTCACAGCCTACGGACACGATGCCAAGTGGGACAATTCTCATCCTACGCAGTGACGGCAGCGAGGGGAACGAATACGTGCCCGTTACCTTGTCTAAATCGTGGGGTGGAAAGCAGGTCGATCTAACAGCGGAGTCTGCTTCAAAAATGTTAATCATATCACACTTGTACTTAATGTACAATGTCTAGACAGTATTGACTGTACGTACAGACCGTCCTTTCAGGGTATGGCATTAGCTGTCTCAAAGACCTGAAGCTATGTTGCTTTTTTTTTTTTTGGAGGTCACTTGCTTTTGCACTTCAATTTGCCCTCGTGGCCTTGCCACACAGGACAGCCACACACACCTCCCCAACACGGCAGAGGGAAGAGGCTTTAACCACCTGTGTGCACATTTACCTGCTTTATAACACTTTGTGGCTGACAGGAACATGGTTTACTTATCTATATAGGGCACCATTTATTTTTCTTTAAAAAGGAATACACTGGGCATTTTTAATTTTGATCACTAAATACAAACAGCAACCTTTTCTAAGACAAGACTGTCTCAGTAACTTTTCCCCTCACGGACTGGGTTTTCACTCCACAGACAACAGCAGATGCTTGTAACTCCACAGCTTTACATTTCTTACAGCTACTTCAGTGCTTTACTTTCACCACAAACCACACTTCTATAAATGGCCCAGTCAAAATATCATTAATTTTCCCTCCAGCAGCCCACTACGCTTTAAGGGCACAACAGTCAAGGACACATTAAGCTGCCTTAATGCCCAAGATTTGTCAGCTTTCCTTTGCTTTCCTCAGAAATCAGCAGCTTTGTCTCTCAGAAGGCCAATCAAGGCCTGCAATAGCCACCGCCTGTCGTGGCATTTATTTGGCCAAGAGTGCTTAAGGAAGCGAGGGCCACCAACAGTGTCACCCAGCTCTCTGTGTTGCTTTGCAGTCTCCTTCCTTTTAAAGCCAGTACCCATACCATTATGTTACTCATTTCTCTTTTCATCCTAATGATCAAGCAGGAGCCACACCGCTGCCGTTATTTGCAGAGTGCTTTCTCTCTGGTATTTGGGATTCAATAGCTGCCCAGATAAGGTCAGGAGCAGAATAACTTCTGGCCGGTTCAACATGCATGTCTTTGGAGAGAAGGCAAAGGAGAGCAGAAAACAAATGAGACAAATTCATGTCAGAGGATGAAAGGAGAAAATATAAGGAGCTCGAGAATGTAAGTTGACAGTCTTGAATGCTCAGCAATAATGCCAGCAATACTCTCCACACCAGACAGAACAGCATAACCTGGAAATCAGCAAGCTTTCTTTAAACTTAGGGTAGGTATCCATGAAGAAGAGGCAGAGCGTTTCTGAGATGACGAAGGAATGAATGCTTGGCAGTCACCTATCAGGTGTGTACACTTGTGGTGTCAGAGATTGGTTAGGCAAAGGTAACTTACAGGAACACAGGAAAAAAATAATAAAATCAAATCAAAATCGTTCCAAGGAAACACAATTTATCTCCCCTCTCTGACCTTTCAATTCCCCTTGAAAAACTAAGCAGTGCCATTCCTCTAAACTACTAACCTTTCCCAAATGAAACCACGCTGTCTAACAGCAAATATTTCCAAGCACAGGAAGGCCATGGTGAGGGGTGGAGGGAGATACAACAAGAAAAAAGCAGAACAAGCAGCCTTAAAATGGTATAAGAGCTTTTTCTGAAAAGCTGAAACAGACCATGAGCTCCAGCTCTCCAAAGAGAAGCAAGAGAGTTTTGCTCAAGACTCATGAATGAGTTAGATTGAGTTTAAAGTAGAGAAGATCTCATATTCTGAAATACTTACCCGTGATTAGCCACAGCCATTTCCACCTCATGTCGTGGCCAGCCAAGCTGATCTGACTGAATGTTGCCTCTTTTCCCCCTGCCAGGCTAGACAAAATTACGTCTTCCCAACTACAAGAAAATAATAAATAATAATAATTAAAAAAAAAAAAATAATATCTCCAAAGCATGAGACTTTGCTACCTCCTTCTGAGGCTACTTATTTTCCCATTGTCTGGGTCAGCGTACATGATCCACTTTTTTTTTAGTTATACATAGATACATATCTATTTATATATACACACATACACATCCCCCTATCTGATCAGTTCAAATCATTAACTCTCCATAAATCTTCAGTGGAGTATCACACCACAGAGTTTATGACAATCTATTTTGCCAATCCTTTGTTAAGCTTACTAGCTTGAGCTCTCTCCTGTTTTCTACATTGTCTTCCAGCTCACAGCCTGGTGGGGAGCTTACAGTAAAGCTAGACACAGCTGGGCTGAAGCAGCTGGGCCAACCTTGGAAGGCAAACCAGGAAATGACCACAGAGGAACTGCTGCCATGGACCACCTCCCGGGGACCCTAAGTCAGGGGTTTAAGTCACCTCAGGTGACAGCCTGCAATATCTCTGAGGGGATGCTCAAAGCAAGATATGTTAGAGGTATTTGTTCCCAAAGGGTAAACAGAGAAAGAAGTGGGTTATGGTGCCCTCCACATGAGCCAAGAGTGGGAGAAAAGGTATCATGTCATTTGCATAAACCCAATAGCTGATGGAAATTAACTAAGTTGCTTGTGTTAAAGTTCATGCATAAGTGCCCAGGCAAACCACAAGGCAAGTGAGTCAACTTGCTTTCTGAAGCATAAGACAAAACAGATGAAAAAGTATTTGCTATAACGATAAAGAAAGAAAATGGATAAAACCCATGAACACTGCTCATCTTCTCAGAGACAGGAGCCAGCTTCCAACTTTAGAACAGATCCCCTAATTAGAAAAGCAATGAAAAAAATAGAGTCAGACCTGCCTTTGATTTCCTCATTTCAATTTATGTATCCTATCTGCAAGGGAATTAAAAGAAGAGAGGCAAATACTGCAAAGGAGATTTGCATAAGTTACACTGAAGCAAAGATGCATGCTGGTCTTCAAAGTGACAACCTCCAACATGGTTTCTTCCTTCTCCAATCACTCTTTTTTAAAAAAAAAAAAAAAAAAAAAAAGAAACACCACATTTTTCCTCTTAATGATCATCCCCCTCCTGCCTCTCTGCGGAGTTGCATGGGAAAATGCTGCCATCCAGTGGCATTCCCAGTGCCAGCGGGACTGGGAGCCGTGGGGGTCTGGGGAGTGGGGCCTTTATCTGCCCAGAGCAGAAAGGGGCAGCAAAGGGGATTCAGGAGCCAGAATTTAAAGACCTGCTGGCACCCCGCCTTTCACTGCCAGACGTCGTTTTCTCAAATGAAGGATATTGCGACTCCCAGCATCCTGCACAGCACACTGATTATTCATTAGCTGAATACAGTTTGATCACAGGCAAACAGACCCTCTAACTTACACATTTGGAAAGTCCTGATTTTTTTTTCCCCAGTACAATCTAAACAGAACTGTATAAAAAAGGACTAAAACCCCAAATAGCTAATTTTAAAAATGTAATCAGAAAGATGAAAGGATGAAAACATCTGTAATTCTGAATGGAAAACACTTCAAGCTTTTCCTCATTTAGAGCTCTTTCCCCACTGCCCCAAAATTCCCAGTTTCTCAGATTAAAAGAACTACAGTCTGCGTTGAACCATAGTCTATGTTATAGCAGAGTAAGTTTTTTGTGTTATTTTTTTTTCCCCGAAGAGCATTTAACATTATTCAGACACTTATTCACAGAGAAACGTCCACAGTCTTTAAGTCACAGTTTGAAGTCATTCATCTGAATTTTCAGAATCCATTAAGGCTTTGGGGACCTTTCTATCACTTTGGTAAAAGCTTGAAAATATCTGCTCCAGGTCTAGATACTGTGCATGTAAACAAGCAGTTACATAGCTAATGTTGCTGTCTCTGAAAAGGGAACACAGGAAGGATGAGAGCAAAAACAATCCTCTTAAACAAGCACATACACTCGCAGAGAAGGTCAGCAACGGCCAAAATTAAGAAAATGGTAAATAAACACTTATTGTAAAGGGATCTTGCATAACGCCATCATTTACAAACAGATACGTGCAAAACTAATGCACCAGGTTGTTTAAGAAAAAAACCAGCATGAGTTTATGGACCCTGGGCCTTAAGCAGTATGTGCTAATAAATGGCATTCAGGTTGTGCAGCTTGACTTTATGCTGCCTTCTTGCTCCATGAATCTCCTTGACCAAAGTCGAGCTTGGCAGGGACTTGGCTCTGTTATTCAGCCATCGGAGTTTTCAATGTCATCACCTGCTTCCAGAGATAGGCACACTGCTCCCTCCGTGCCCCCGGCGCCCAGGGGGGGTGAATTTTGAATGCTCTCCATGGGTGCAGGAGGCAGGACCTACAGAGGCATGGCCACAGTATGTGGTAAAAGACTGTATATTGCATATATAACAATGCTACTGCCCCCATTTAGCCTTCTCTGCCCATCCCCTATACCTGTTAATTCGAATAGTCTCTCCTCCTTCCTTCCCCCTCTTCCCCCTCCCCCCCCCCAAAAAATATGTTTTCCCTGCTTGTTAACAAGTGGCTCCACTGACTAGATATTTTGCAGAATCCTTTATCACTCCTGTTTACTGTGTGTCTGCTCAATGACTAGACACCACTTTACACTTCCCAGAGGTGCTGTTGTGCAATGTTTTAAAAGGATGAAGAATTATCAAAATATGAGAAGACTCTCCTTTGGGCCTATCCAAAGCCATTAAAATCCAGCAAAGTTCAATAAAAGACAGATTCACATTCCACAAGAAACCTTTTCTCCCCCTCTATATTTTTTTTTTCAAACGCATGTTGCATGAGTCACTTTCTGCTAATTTTGCAAGACTCAAAAGACCCAGGCTGTTAAAGCATTTTCCTTACCCTCTCTGGCCTGCAAAGGGTCATCTATTTCTTTCAATGGTTGTCATTTAGCTAATTACAGCACAATTTAATCATAGATGCTAAGACTAAACACTTGAAGCAAAATCTCACAATCAACATGTCTAAGTGTATTACATAATAGATTAGTAGAATGGAAGCTTCCAATTTCCCATCAATAAGGCTGAGCAAATTATTTTCTTGAGTAGCCTAATTACTATGAAATATCTCAACCAAAACCTCTTCTAAACTCCATCTATCAGTCATTTCCTACGTGCATCCTTGTCAGAAGAAATATCCATTTATCTGCTTCATTTAGAATAATGAGACTAATGAGTTTATAATTGTTATTTAACAAAATACTTTACAAAAAGTAATGAAGGAAAAGCAACTGTTGCATCAAGTAAGTAGAAAAGCATCAACTGCCATCTTGACGCATTCCAACAGCTCCAATATTGCTTTCAAAACTTTTGATGTGGACATAAAAAAAAATAACAAGGGAGAAAAAAAAAGTAGCCTTTTCTCACATGCAAAAAATCAAAAACTCCTCCAGTCCTATCAGCATTTTCTGTTGAGAATAAATAAATAAGCTTTAAAAGAAAGAGCGGGTTCAGCTTGATCTGTCTTAATCATGGCCAAAAAAAAGAAAGCAAGAAAGAGAAAGACAGAAAGCAAAGACAATCAAGGTAAGAGGCACTAGGAACCTTATCTCATTGAGCTGCTTCTTAACCTTGTTTCAGTCAAATAAGCCAGGTTTACTGAGACTGTTTCAAACTCTTAAGTTGCTGCTAACCTGGCTCATTTGGACTGCGGTGGGGTTAGGCAGGGCTAAGCACAGCCACCAGTTCAGAGGGAGAGGTGGCATATGGAAAACAAGCATCAGCCTCTGTAATTACCATAACTGGTTACCACAGCCTGATGTGGTAACCAACGCGTTTCACCAGACAATACGTCAAGCCAAATTGCAAAGCACACGTTATGGTGTTTCCAACTGCCACCAAAACCCAAAGAACCACAAAATCACCATCAATGAGAAAGTACGCACATCCTCTCCCATGGGACAGCCCATCTGTGGGATTTACATTGCCAGCAGTGGGAATTTCACAAGGTCCCAAAGGTCCCAAACAGCGTTGTGCAGTCTCTTTCACTGATGGAGTTAGAAGAGTGTGGGCTCCCACCTCTCTAGGAGGCTTTTGTTGAGCTACACAAAAGCATGCAAAGGTAAATCAGCATAAACATGCAAAGGTAAATCAGTATGCAACTCTTAAACTGCTACTGCCATTGCTAAATCATACCATTTCATAATTAATTCGGGCTCCTATCACAGGTAGCAGTGCTCAGCATTTACACACTTTCAGCAGTGCTCTTGCTTGCCTCTCGCCTTTCAGGTCATAGCATTTCACTCAGTATTCACTCACTCCAAGGGCTTTGCAAACATTAATGGTTTTAAAATAAATAAATAAGTAGGTATGGTATAATGCAATGAAGACAAAGTCTAGGGGACTGTTTTGCCCAGGGCTGAAGGCAATAAATGAACGCACATTTATATGCTAACATACAGCCAAACTGAACACTCAGAAAGCATCTCAGCATTTAAGACAGTACCACAGAGGGAACACAGTAAATCCATCAGAAGCCCCTGTTAAATTTAAGGGCACGTTTATCCTGGATCCCCTATTTCAAAATACTCACTTGTCACCTAGATATCCTCCACTGATCCTTCATCAGACTGTTGTGCTGACCCACTCATGCTGGTCCTTTATTCACTTCAAGAGCCTACCATGGTAAATAGGTGTCTTGTTTTAGTCACTCTCTTCAGACCTTCCATTACTACCTACATGAATTGTCTCAAGCACCAAGAGAGTCTGCAAAGTCTTCTTACACACTCATACTCATTGACTGCCTATTCCCACTGAGCATCTTTAAGACAGACAGCCTCTTGAGCTCACATCATAGGGAAGACTCTATTAAAAAGTGTAAAGTGAGTCACATTATTTCACACAAAACATATCCCCAGGGACAGCACAGAATTTATGAGAAAAATTATTAAGGAATAAAGAAAGCAGATGTACTTAAAGACAGAAATCAGCCAAAAAAAAAAATAAAATTGCTTGAACTGAAAGAAAACATAAGGAATTCTTGAACTTGAATGGAATATATCAAACAGCATTATTGGGTTTGGGGTTTCATTTCTTCTCCAGATATCAAAGCAGAGACAGTAGAGCATGTAAGGAATAGAAAGAGATCTGAAACTTGAGCCAAACTGGGGCTGGGAGAACACACTGACGAGTTGTTATTATATACGGGTCTAGTTCATATACTCTTTCCAAAGCATCCAGCATTAATCTCTATTGGAAACAGGATACTTGGTCTAAGCAATATTATTGTTTTTTTCTCTGAATTTCTTTTCCCTCATATTTATAAGATCTTTATAGATATTTAAGAAGGAAGAGGTTTGAGATTCCACACTATAAGGACAAAAAAAGATTTTAGAAGAGGCAAACCCACATTTAAGAACTGTAATATTTCTTTTTCCTTGCTTTCTATTTTATACACAGACAATTTCACTGCACGTTGATGAGGTTATACTGCAGGATGCAAATCTCTGAGGAATTATTCAGGAGATAGCATTCAGTAAAGATTCCTGTATTTGAAAAGTTGCAACTAATATGCCCCATGTGAGAAGTCAGCTTCACAGATTTTATTATTTTTGGCTCATCCCCGAGTCTGAACTAGTCTCAACACTGGACAATGCAGTTTATGTTACCAGTAAATTGTTCAACAGAACAAGCCAGAGAAAGGAAACCCCTTCCAATGAAAAAGGTAGCATTAGCAGTAGTTTTTTGATCCCAACTTTGGGATGAAAGAACGTCAAGAACAGATGTTGATATGTTTCTAGTTTCTCTGATAAGATGACATTTTTAACAGATAAGAAAGGATTTTTTTTGGTCTTGGATAGCTACCAGCACTGACACAGCCATAACACTTGTGAAAATATTTTATATCTGTGAAGGCAATGTTTTCCTGTCATAAAATTGATCTGGTTGAAAAAGTGCATGTCCTGTGTTAACAACATGCCTACCCTACAAATTCAGGAATGAACCAACTTATCCATTTCTTACATATAAACCTCTGTGGAGATGTTTCAGTTTTTGATTTGTTCTCTCCCTGCTTCCAAAGTTAGATTTTCTCATTATGGGGAAAAACCTACCTCACAGAATTATGCAAATAGGGATTAAGTTTAAGTCATAAGCAGTGATTTAATACAGTGGAAAAAAAGGACTTAAAAAGATTTTCAAAAAATGATAGCCTATCCCTATACATTCAAGTGCACATCTGCTTTACAGTTGTTTTACAGGAATGCTGGGAGTCTGTCTACAAAGAAAAACATTCTAAAAATACCTTAATCTGTTCGCAGTTTGTTTCAACTGCCTTTGTTACCAAGAGTTTGGTTAGTGGAACGGGGTAAGTGTACAATTTGGAGACAAGTATCATTATCTGAACGTTACTGAAAGCATCTCAATAACTGACTATTTGAAGGAAAGACAGTAAAAAAAGGGCACAGAAATTGCCTTTACAGTTTCCAGCCCAGTCCTGCCCTTAACATCTGCCCCTACAGAAAGTCCTTGCCTGCTGTAGCTGAAGACACCGTATCCCATTCGAGGAGTTTATAGCTTTGAAAATTAAAATGCAGTCTAAGCCATCTCTCAAAGTTTCTCCTCCTGTCCTTGCGAATTCAGCTCGGGTTAGCAAAAGCCAAAAATATAACGGTCCCTTTTTTCTGCAAGAACAGTGAATCTCATGAGAAGACTAGCAGCATGGGATTGTATACCCTCTGTGCCTTCTCCGTCTAAAACTTGGATGACTAACTTCCTACGTTGCTTACAACAACTTTGCCAAGCTCCATTGTAATGACTAATTCTGTCATGTTTAGAGCCATTAGAAATAATTAATGTTTAGTAGCTATAATTTAAAAATGCATTATCTGGGACAAATAGAAAACAGATTTAAACCAAAATAAGAACATACACTAAACTGCCCTCACTTGAATGCCAGACCTTTAGTTAAGATGATGTAGAGCTTTGCTAAACTCTGAGAATACAAGGAAGACTTAGAAGACCTTAGAAGTGGACAGAAATGTATTAAGTAATTGAAAATAAAATTATTGCAATAAATTAGACAGGAAGTATCCTTTATGAAAACAGTAAAACCTATGCCTTGGAGTCTAGATGCAAAATTCTTTGGAAATAAGGGAATTCCACTTTTATCTCTAGTCAGTCGTGTCTATCTTCTCAACAGCGAACACAATAATCCTGCTTATAAATTGGATTCATACTCTTCATGCCTTTCCTTAAGCACCTGTATATCTGAATACTTAAGCATTTGTATAAACAGTGACTATTATTTCTTCTCTTGCCTGAGACTGTTTTTACACATGTACAATGTTGCTCCTTAATTACTCACCATCTGGAGTTTAAAACAATTCACTACTACTTTAAAGCTGGTGGAAAGCAGGTTATTATCTCCTTTAAACAAATTCAGAGCAACCTCTCTGGAACCTACACTGATAATTCCCTTCAAGACAAGGGAGGGGGCAGGGAAACCCAAACCAAACCCGCAAACTGTGGATTAGGGCTGAATTTGAGAAATTCAAGGAGACTTACAAAAATAACCTTTTGCTCAGACACTCACAGAGTGTTAAGAAAAAAACCAACAAGTTTATTACCAGGATTTTAGCACAGGGTAACCCACACCTGGGCAATTAAATCTCTCAAAGGGGTTGGTTGGTGGCTGTCCAAACAATGGTGGGACTCTGTTGCAAGGGTCCTTGCAGTGACATCTTCACCCCAGTCAGTTGAGACTCCCCAAACTGTGTTCTGCAAGTTCTTCCTACCCGCTGGCCCATGGCCCTACATGACCACTGCAGCACATGCATGATTCATATTATCTCAAATTGCATACAGTATCCCCCAAACATCTTACCTACATACAAAACACTGTACTACATGACCATTTCTGCATCTGTAGGAACAGTTTCTTCTGACTGTGTACAGGTGTCTTATCTATCCATAATTTGATCCATTTTCAGTAGGAACCACCTGGGGATCCCTGGGAGAGCCAGCTTCTCCAGACAGCATGTTAATCACTGTATTTAAGCAAAGGAACTTTCGTGCTTTTACTTCAGCAAGTAGATTTTTTGCTTCTGCCTAAGCAAAATTTTCAGCACAGCCTGAAATTTCCACATGGAGAGCTCCTGTACCATATACTTGGTCAAATATTACTCCAAATGTCCAACACTTTGCTGTGAAGATGCCTAGAAGTTCAGTCAATCACTGAGTTTCAAATCAGTTCAGTGTCCCAAACAAGTCCGTCGTCTTATCTGTGCAGATGACAAGCCAGGGAGCTCTTGGACCAATTAGGCTGCTAATTTAGGCTGCTAATGATTTAAGCACAGGTGTGCATACAGGCACAGCCCTGTTACCTAGCTACAATTTTAACGGAACAAACTTGATTTTTTTTATTTATAACTGGAATCCCATAAGAACTTGCCACAAAATGATTCCAGATTTTAGACACCTACAGTTACACCCATTTCTTACAAGGCTGCCCTGAGAAATCCCTGCTTTCCAGAGAATTCCTCCACTGCACCTCAGACCACTGTGTGTCCATAGAATCAGTACCTCAAACAGTTGCAACACCATTTTCCAGAAGCAGCAGCAGGACCTTGTGTTGTAAAGTGGAAAACTGCTCTCACATCTTGATGGGTTAGAGGCTTGTGACGAAATTACCACAAGAGATTCTTTATAGCTAAGCTCTTCTAGTTATAAATTTGTACTAAACACAGTATAGGGCACTGAAAAAAGTCAGTATTCTGCCCAAGTAAGTAAACTGCAGTGTGCTCACGTTGGAAAATTTTGCCTAAAATAGAGAAAACAGTTCTCAGAAGGGCTATAGATATGAATATCGTCTCAGCTAGCACTAGATTTTGTGGGCAATAACAAGCTGAGAAAAACATGCCTCACATTTATGAATGTTTGATATTTAAAGGAAAGACAATATATGGCAATTCTTATTTCAGGATTAGAACATTAATGCAAGTTACAGTAGCACCTACAGTGCCAGACTGCTAACACGACCCAGGACAGCCATAGGACAAAGCAAGAGAGTTGTGTCAGTCCTAATTACTTTTTTCAGTACCTACATATAGATGTACTGGAAAGGTCAACAAGAGACTATATTTGGGTTTCACTTAACCTGCTCTTCCAGTTTCAGTTCATGAACTAGACTGAAGGAGATTTGTGAAACATGACATTTAAAGCACGGGATAAACATGGTCGATAGCCCCCTACACCAGCTACTGAGAGGGGCAGCACATGCATCTCATCTGCACCTGCATCCAACTCAGTGATTGCTACTTCACTGATAGTTAACCATACCAATGCTGGCCTGAGTCCAAAACCCTGAGAATCCATTAAACCTTCACAAACCAGGTGCTTGCTTATCCACTGCTGCCAAGATACCATTCCTCTAGTATAAGAGAAGTTTAAATTCTTAATGTTTGCTCCAGGCAGTACTTTCCAAACCACAGAGGATCAGCAAAAGAAAAGCGACTGCACCAAAAGTAATAGGTAACCTGAGATTTTTAGGCATCAGGATGGAAAAAGATAAAGATACTCTGTTTTGACTTAAATTAACAGAAAAATAATTTAATGTAATCTTCCCACACTAATTATAATTGTTGTTTTTCTTCAAACTACTGCATCCAATACAAAAAACATCCCCAGGTTGCTGGTACCAAAATGGGGTTTTTCTGTCTTAGAGACTGAAGTGTCTGACTACCGTACCAGAAGAAACCTGGTAAGACTTCCCTTTGACTGGCAGCAACAAATTTATATCCTCTGTAAGGCACTGGGTCTAGATTATAGAATCATAGAATTTTCTAGGTTGGAAGGGACCTTTCAGATCATCTACTCCAACCATCAAACTAACTCTGATAAAAAACCCCATCACTTCAGATTCCTTTCATTCGCTACAAGCAAGGTTACACAATAATCAGATTTCCTAGACAGAGATTTATTTGCCAGAGGTTTGAACTTCTGTGAAATGCTTTCAGTAACAACTTGGCAACCCGCACCCCTCCATTTATTCTGCTCCATTTTCCTGAAGTCATATGATTCCTACTTAGCCACCTTTGATCCTCAGCTTGGATTTGCCCTGCTGTCCATTGTCAGAGCTGCTGGTATTCCCAGCAAAGAAAATTATTTAATCTGACTGCTCACAGCAACTGAAGTTCCTGTTAGATGCACAGATTTGGGTACTTAAAAGGGGTAGGAGGGAGAGTTTTGCAGAGCAATGTAACTAAATTGCCTTCCAGCTCCCCTGCCAATGGCATGCAAGACCTGCTCCCAACATTGCTGTGCTCTGGGATTTGGATTTTTTTTGTACTGACATGAATCTGGAGGACTGTTCATTTAAATAAAACACCACAAATGGCCATGGTTTGTTCTAGTTGGCATCCTGTCTGGAGAAAAAAAAAAGAAAAAAAAAAAGCATCATTCAGCTTGAAAAATTGTTCAGCTTCCCTTAAGAAGGCAGTTGACACCTTTTCTACTCCATTAATTTCTCTCAGCACTCCTTTTTGCAGTTTCCAAGATTCTTCTACCACCACAACCCACACTGTGGTGAAGAGTGGGCCACGATCTTTTTCAGGCTTATATGCTCATAGCAAAAGAATTCTTTTCCGCAGGATATTTTTGTGAATCTTTTTGCTTATTACAAGCCTGTGAAAATCCTCCCTTCAACCCAAATAATTTCCCAGATGCCTATGCTAAATGATACCCACTACAATAAATTGCCACAAAAATTTGCCACAAAATAAATTGCTACAATAAATTGCTACAAAAAATACCACTACAAATAAATTTATGTAAAGAGTACAAGCATTACATGCTGTTCAAGATGGCCCTCTCGGGTCACAGGCACTTTGAATCGAGGCATAAGCTATTTTCTCTCGCTGTTATCAATACCAGGGAAAAAAGCCACTTGCCTTTTTCTGAATAATTATTTCCTTATTGCTATCCCTGTAGAAAACCTCTGTAATTTTTTTAACATACACAGAGGCTAACTTCCTAACCAAACATTCACTCCTCTTTTGCTCCCCTTAAACAGCCTGACTGCAAAAGCAGCATGCCCTTCTCACTGCTGCGGTACCTGCGTGAATTGCACTCGGTGGGTAATGCATGTTGCACATCTCTTTTTTTGATAGTTCTGGGCATGTTTATCTCGGCTTGCAATTTACTCCTGTCAGGCTGTAACCCAGAAGCAGACAGGCTGCCTCTTCAAAATGTTATTTTGCTTCCAGAGAACTGGCAATTTTCCTCCTTCAGTTTTCCTCCAAACTCTGCTCAGTTATCTGAAGTCGCTATAGAGAGGTTATTACGTCCTTATTTGCACCATTCCTCCCTGCACCTCCTCTTCCACCCCTTCTTCTGCCACTGTGAGTGATGGGTACGCTGATATGTCTCCCCCCCCAGCCAGGTGCCCAACTCCATGCTCCAGAGATCTGCACAATAACTGAACGTGTGGAGCATCCGATGCACAGCGATAATCTTCCCAAGCAAACCTTCCCAAAGGCACCTTAGATGTAACTCATTATCAAGCTTTAGCTGCTGGCAATGTGTGAGGCACCCACCTTTTAAAACTAGCAGGCAACTGACATTTTTTCACGTCACTTTCTCTTCTTCTTGAGAGCCCAGTTAATGTCCTCTCTCTCTCCTTTTACCCTTTTTTTTTTTTTTAATGGATGAGTTTAAGTACACAATCTGCCTCTTTTTCACCATCTGGCAAACAACTCAGCCCAATTAGTTGGTTATAGAGAAAGATCCTAGCAACAAAGATGGTTATCCAAATTTAATCTAAATTTTGGTGGAAGAAAAAAAATGCTATGCAGACCCTGTGTTTCGACATCATTTAGGAAGAAAAGTGTCACAAGTGAGGTTTTTTCCTGGTTATATTGTATCCCAAACAAAACAACAGTTTAGATGGAGAAGTTTGATCTTGAATCTCTGGTTGGTTATTCAGGTTTCACAGTTTGAATTCATTTAATGTGTCTTCTCTAAAAGAGAAGCTTTTTCCTCATTCTGCCAAAGTGTTATGGAAGGTAAAAGCCACAGCTGTCAAATAAGCATGATTTAACCAGTTCAGCTAGTACAGAAGATGGCAAATAAAGACTATGAAATGGAAAAGCCCTCAAGCATGACCCAAGCCACCCCTCTGCTCTGAGGGAGCATACAGTACACACAGAAAATATCTGTCCTGGATCCATGATCCTGGATTTTTTTAGTGAAGCATCCTCCAAACACTCCCAAAGTAGCCTTTTTCAGTGTTTCACCAGGCTAATAGGTAGAAAGGTCTTTTTTCTACTATTGGAACTAAATCGAAGTGTACTATTTTCTATCATACAAACATAAATTAAGCTAATTTCTCCCTCTCTCTCCCTCTCTTCTCATGAGAGAAAGATTGAACATTGCATCTCGATATCCTCTGTATGTTGGACAGTCAACAACAGAAAAAGCTAAGGAGCTATTACCTACAAACCCCACTCTCCTTTCATCCTTCCTACCAGACTGTAGTTTCTAAACATCTTGTTATTCTTGTTGGGTTTTCCTCAGTTCCCACATTAGAACAAAACAGTTTATTGTTGAATGACTTCGCAAAGATTTACATTCACAGCATGTTATCATGCTGCAATTAGTCCTTGCAATAAAGCACTGGAAGATGCTTTACTTTACAGTAGCAAGAGCCTGGGTTCAGGCTTCAGAAGTCCCTCTTTAAAGGTCATCTTGCCCAAGGCACCCATATTAAGCAACACTTCCACATTCAATTGCCTACATCTCAAGTGCAGTTCCTCAGTGAGAATCATGCTAATTTGTGAATTCATAACAGAAGCATACCCACCATCATCAATAATAACTGCAACACCTGGTCCACAGTAGTTCTGCCATTTGTCCTTCCTTTAGTTTCTTCACTTGAGGGTGCAAATGTCCCAGAACAAGTGTCCTTTTAAGCACAGTGCTCTCCCTTCCCCCATCCCAGCAGCATACCTTGGTTGCTAGTGGTCAGCAGAACAGAGCAATGCCCATGAAGGATCCGTTCCAATATGTAAGCGTAAAAGTAGAGCTGGGAAAAAAAAAAAAAAAAGTTATCATCATTTGACTGTTTAGAAATATCAGACAGCAGGTAGGTCCCAGGATAGTCAGGGGGTGCACATCATCATCGCCTTCTTTCTACCACAACCCAGAGTAACACCACTCTTTGTAATAAGATTTGCCATTTTGCCCAGCATGTGGTGACTCCAGTGAGGTTAAGAGACAGGGAAGAGAGTAAACGAAGAATCTAAGAGATGCTTTGAAAGCACACATTTTTCAAGGAGTTTTTAATTCAGCAGTCCTACGTAGGAGTCACAGAGATGCAACCAGCCTTCCAGCCTATTTCATCCCTTCACTCCCAACCGGTTCCTGCTCACTAAATCATACTTTACAGGGAAAACAGCTCACGCACATGGGACATGTCAGAGACTGATCAGAACCAAACCCTGGTCAGAAAAAAGCATTGCAACACAGCAAACTCTCCTGCACTGCCCTGTCATATGGATGCAGCGTGGGAAGACTGAGACAATCTTTCATTTCTTATGCTCAGAGGCTTCCTTTCTCCCACATTAAGAACTAAGACCATTGATAATCCACCTGATGTGCCAGTACACCAAAGAGGCATCAGCCAAATTATTTTCATATTGTGTCCAGTGAGCCTCTATACACACTGGAAATAAAACATTTATATTTCAAAACAAAGGGCCAAAATTATGACCAGTCTGTCTGTCTATCCAGCTCCATCAGCTCTTTCTTGTCATTAATGACCCAAGCAGGTATCAGACAGGTCACAGTCAGCCAGGCAGAGGAGGCTATCCTTTTCTGAGGCACAGAAGACAAGCGGAACACGTTTCTTTGATATTCCCCAAAGCATAGTCTCTTAATACTGCAAATGTGAGAAAGAGTTACCGATGTCGTCTCCCTCCCCCCCTCTCCCCACACCTCAGGGAGAAGTCCTGCAGAATTTAACAAGGAGATAATTAATCACCTGCTATAAAACACGAAATTTCTGAAGAGGTTATCCCTATCATCACAACATAAATATGAATAACTCAACTGAAGACAATAAAGTTCCACTAGGATAAAAGCCTTAATCAAGACTTAAAAAAAATTATGCAAAAGTTGTTCCTTTTACAAGATCTTTGGAGCCATTCCACAGAAGAGATAAAGTCCTCGTTCAGTTAAAAGGATGGTTACAAAATAACCTTTCATAAAGGTTTCCCGGTGAATTTTTTTTAAGAACTTTTCCATTAGTACAGAATGATAATATTGTCTCCAGAAAGCACTTTGTTCGTGCAATGGTTCAGCATCTACACAATGCCTCTTCCTCTGAGCTATTACAGCACACAAAGGTAGTCAGAGAGGGAATCCATTTTATAGAGGATATGTACCATGTGAAAAGAACGACAGTAAAAAGAATGCTGTAACTACCAGCATTTCTTCCAAATGAAACAGGATACTCGTTTAACTTAAAAACAGGAATTTAAAACCTATCTGCAGCTGTACAATTTGGTTATTTTCCTAGTAGCTGACTGAGGAGGACAGGCAAATGCTCATCCTGCTAAGACAGAGTCACCTGTGGAACTGAGGCCCTTGCTGCAGAAGCCAGGCAGTAAGATTTCTCAACTTCCAGGGCACGGAGGCTTTTGGGACTGTGTTTAAAACCCCATGGGAGAAAGAAGATTCGTTACTGACAATGGGTTTTGAGAAAAGAATCATTTCATCAGGAGTGGTTTTGACCTCAAGTGTGATTTTTCTATTGTACAGTTCAAATGAAATACACTATTTCTAGCAACGCAGTAGCTCCAACTGGTAAAACAAAGCATATTGTAAGACTGAGAAGTATCTGAGGAACTGACTGTCTATCAGAACGAATGAAACGAAAATTCCACTCCATTTAGTGTGCTCCCACAGGAGTAATGCACACAGCAAAATTTCA
This sequence comes from Tringa tobata, assembly GCA_033628505.1. NCBI lineage: Eukaryota > Metazoa > Chordata > Aves > Charadriiformes > Scolopacidae > Tringa > Tringa tobata. The sequence continues at coordinate 11,617,679 of JAHREE010000131.1, forward strand.
ACCAAATGGAAAATGCAATAGCAGCACTTAACTTCATTTTCTCATATCTGTTCTCAATTTTACAAGGGATATACTTTAAACATCTGTAATAATTATACTCAAATTGTTTTTAAATTAAATGTCACGGAACTTAGTTGAGAAAAAACAGCCTTCAGCACAGGAATTATATATTGTTTTAAAACAATACATAACAATGATTAAGTAAATGTAGATACATTTAAAGAAAGGATAGGGAGGGAAACTCAGTGGGATGATTTCACCTCCCACACCCTTCTTTCCTAAAAAAGTTACATATTATTGCACCTAGAATCCCAGTAAAAGATCCCCCCTATTCCCCAACCCCAGCTTCCCCTGACATCACAAACCCTTTGAAGAAATGATACACTATTGGTAACGTTGACATATCAGAAGACTTTCATTACTTTCATTACTTTCCATTTGATACTGAGTGCTGTGAAGTACACACATAGCTCTAATTTGCCTGTTTGTAACTATGTTACCAAAAATGGTTTATTTTTAACAGGGATAAATAAACTGAAGTATGTTTTAAAATATATACACAGAGTGTGAGAGTGTGTGTATATAAACATATATATGTGTCCTTTTGGGGCAGGACCATCACAAACCCAATAATTTCTCCTCCTCTATCGAGCAGACATTCTGGGTGCTGACTTTCCCCTCTTGCCAGAAGCGCTTGAAGAGCTAGAGTGATGCAGAGAGATGTAGTGAAAGCTACAACTGAGATTTCAGTTTATGCAGATGGATCTACCAAGTGAAATTAAGACCACTTAGACCTACCAAAGTTTCAACCAAATCCCATGGGGTCTTTTGGTTGTGCATTGTTTGTTTGTTTGTTTCATTTGGGTTTTTTTGGTTGTCTTTTACACAACTTCTACTAACTTATGGTGAAAACTGACTATTTTTGGTTCTATGGTAGGCTCTCTGAAAGAGTCATACAGCTGTTCATGTTTAAGCTGGCTCAGGTAGCAGAGTGCAGCACTCCAAAGGTATAATCAGTGGTCATGTGAAACAGGATGACTCACTCACCTAAATCAAAAGTGGTACAGCCATGAGCAAAACAGGCAAGTCACACAAAGTAGCTGTCATCATGTCCTTCTCACCATGCCAGGCAGGAATGCGTTTGGTCTCTTACAAGCTATAGCAAATCTGTTTCCAAAAGGTTATAGATACTTTGGTGAATAAGTGTTACTGACATTATATTGTGTACCCTTCTAGGTCTTAAGCGCGTCTTCTCCAAGTACACACATGGCACTCCTAGCTCCAGAACAGTTAACCTGGGCAGCAGAGCTGAGAATCAGGACACCCATAGCAAATAGTTTTAAGTTAAAAAAATTAAGTTGGTTTTGTTTGGTTTGCTTTTTTAAGCATAACTAAGACTGAAGCGCTATAAGAAAGCTGATTTGTCACGCATACATAAATATAGCTTGTAGTTCTACTCACTGATTAAAGCTTCTGTCCCAGCTTTAGGAGCAAACCCCAAACTCCCCAGTACCTAAACGCTGAGTAGACCTCCAAACCTAACACTAGCCATTGCTGCCCTAGTGAGAGCATTCCCCTCTGGCATTCACTTTTCACCCTTCACTTTCTTCAATAATTAGCGATTTTCCATCTTGCTTCACTTTGATCCTTTCCATATAGTCTAATTGTTTAACAGCCTTCATACAGCTTGAAAAATCTAACAAAAAGATATTTTAATTTTTTGTGGGGTTTTTGGGTGGTTTGGGATTTTTTTGCATTGTTTGTTTGGGGTCGGTTTGTTTGTTTTGGGATTTTAGTAGTTTTTTGGGTG
>JAHREE010000131.1:11629449-11702897 GCA_033628505.1 Tringa tobata
ATCTGCTGGATCAAGCACTGCCTGACTGGAAGGTCCCAAAGAGTAGTGCTCAATGGATTTAAATCCAGCTGGCGGCCAGTCACAAGTGGTGTCCCTCAGGGCTCAGTGTTAGGATGATTCCTGTTTAACGTCTTTATTGATGATCTCGACAAGGACATAGGGTGTATCATCAGCAAGTTTGCAGATGACACCAAGTTAAGCAGGAGTGTTGATTCCCAGGAGGATAGGGAAGCTCTACAGAGAGACCTAGATAGATTGGATCATTGGGCCAGCACCAATGGTATGAGTTTCAACAAGGGCAAGTGCCAGGTTCTGCACTTGGGCCACAAGAACCGCATGCAGCGCTACAGGCTTGGGGAAGTGTGGCTAGAGAGCTGCCTGGAAGAAAGAGACCTGGGGGTTCTAATTGACAAGCAGCTGAATATGAGCTGGCAGTGTGCCCAGGTGGCCAAGAAAGCCAAGGGCATCCTGGCTTGTATCAGAAATAGCGTGACCAGCAGAAGCAGGGAAGTGATTGTGCCCCTGTACTCAGCACTGGTGAGGCCACACCTCGAGTATTGTGTCCAGTTTTGGGCACCTCAACACAAGAGAGATATCGAGGTGCTGGAGTGAGTGCAGAGGAGGGCAACAAAACTGGTGAAGGGCCTGGAAAAGAAATCATATGAAGAGAGGCTGAAGGAGCTGGGACTGTTTAGTATGAGGAAGAGGAGGCTGAGGGGAGACCTCATCACTTTCTACAACTACTTGAAAGGACACTGTAGAGAGGTTGGTGCTGGTCTCTTCTCACAGGTAATTAATGACAGAACGAGAGGGAATGGCTTCAAGCTGCAACAGGGTAGGTTTAGACTGAACATTAGGAAAAAATTCTTCACAGAAAGAGTGGTCGGGCATTGGAGTAGGCTGCCCAGGGAGGCGGTTGAGTCACCATCCCTGGATGTGTTTAAGAGCCGTTTAGATGTGGTGTTGGGGGATATGGTGTAGGGGAGGATTTTGTAGAGTAGGGTAGATGGTTGGACTCGATGATCCCAAGGGTCTCTTCCAACCTAGATGATTCCCAGTAAGACTTGGGCATGGTCCCCCGGTCTGGGATAATTCCCACAGCAGGACTAACACAGGGTTTTGGCTACCTGTAGAACCCAGAAATACATAAAAACTCTAGGTAAACATCCCAACTCTTCGATAAGACGAGACATAAAAACTCAGCATTCCTCCCCTTATCCTCTCACTCCCCCTCTTTGTTTTCAAATCTAAGAAAAAGTCTCTGTTCCCAGGCCAAGTCTCTGTTCCCACCACTTGGAGAGGTGGACTCCAAGGCATCTCCCTGCTGCATAGTCTAGGCATAGCCAAGGAAACAGCTTGATTAACTGAGCTGTCAAAACCTTCACAAGAAGGTCTCAGAAAGCATACAGGACAAGAGAAACAGATTGAAAACAGTGCCGTACCCTTAAGCAAGAATTAAAAAGAAAAAAAGAAAAAAAAAACAAACAGGAAGATAACTTCATTTCTGATAGTAGCCGGTGCATAAAAGCTTTCCCTGTTTTGCTTTCCTTAATAGGTTTTTAAGTCAGGCAAGAGGCAAAACTATGCAACAGAATTAGAGGAATTTGAGGAGTGCTGCACGCTACCGTAAAATAACTCGTTTCAGAGGAGACACGAAGAAGATAAGAGCAAAACTGACACAAACTGTTAGAGAGCTTAGGAGCCTCTCTCACAAATGCAAAAGGGAGTGAAGAAAAGGGCTAAGCACGTTCAGGAGGAACCCCATCACAGGAGACCTGGCAGGCAGATCGCTTCCAACCTCCAACTTCAATACTTGACCACACAACTGGAATTTGAGTAGCAGAAGCCACAGATTCCCTACTGAAACTGGAGGACTCAGAACTGGTATCCATCCAAACCCCGGCACACCAAGGCAAGTGAAACGATCTTGCACCGTATCTGGTATAAGAAAGAAAGGAGGATGAAGCCTGAGTTACTGCACCAGCTCCTTCAGCACACACATGGCATACTCAGAGAACGTGCCAGACTAAAGAAACTCTACACTGGTACAATAAAGGTGGTTTGTGTCAAAATCTTAACATAAACCAGAAGGTTTGTTAAGTTTTCAGTTCATCACAAGTGCTACCAGCAGTAATGTGGGCACTGAAAGGGAAGGCATGGAGGGGCAACAAGAGCTGGGGATCGAGTGTGATGCACTTTGAAGAAGCTCTCACCTAAGATAATTAACACAATCCCTGCAGATGCGTATCATTGTATGCGAGTTTATATGAAATGCTGTCTCTGTGCTCAAATACACCCAAAAAATAGAGAGCCTCTCTCTAATGTTAAAGGTTGGCAAAAATGGGCTGAGTAAGAAAAAGAGGCATATAAGGCAACAAGAAAGAAGGGACACTTGAAGAATAGAAGCAGCAAAATATAAGGAAAAGTGGAATTACAAAGAAAAGTAACAGGAACTACAGTGAGGCATGAGAACAAACCAAGTTCTCAGATTTAGGCAGCCATTCAAGCAGCTGGTTTTTCAGCCTTGGCCTGTGGAGGAGTTGGGTCCTCAGTGCAATAGCACATGGATTTGGAGCATTTGTCAAAAACTCATAAATAACGAACGATTGAAACTTTCGTTCCCACCCTCACCATGCATTTCTACTGATCTGATAATGTTTAATCATGAAAGCTTGGGCGTCATGGCCTGCCTGTTGGGTTCTAGCCAAGAGGGAAACAACTTTTTGGAACAAAGAAGTGGAAGGCAGCCATGAGCACGCAGATCTGTCCCAAGCAGCCACACCAGAAGAATGAGCACCCTACTTACAAACAAAGGAAAAGCTGTACTTTCTGTGCCACAGTAGCCCTTAGAATCTTTCCACCTCCTAAAGAAAAGAGTTACACAGCATGCAAGGGAACTCCTGTTACAGGAGCAGATGCTTTAAAAATAATGGTGCATGTTCCGAGTGTCCTTAGCAAACAGAAATGTCTCAAATTGCTCTCAAATATAGATCCAATAACTGACTATATGCCCTGGTAGAATACCATTTTCTGGGTATAACAGTGTGCTTTAAGCAGTTTTCTTCAAATAGTAGAAAGCTGTGTTTTGGACTGCTCAAGGACATAGTCCTCAATGAACAGGGTGCAGTACTTTAACAGTTTCATAAACACTGATGTCCTCTGCAGGAGGTTGAGCCAAAGAACATCCTCCTGAACGCCTGCAGCTTTCTTGCCACCTTTCCTCCTCTCTGTGCATTCAATAGAAAAAAGAGAAAGAATAGCAAAGGCAGAGCTAAAAGACCTCCTTTGAAATTGAATTTTGCCTTTTTTTTTTTTTTTTCAGTGTGTGCATACACATCAAGAACAAAGAGATCTCCAGCAAGGTACCAACTAGCTGTGCTTCCACAGAGCCATTCCCAGCTCAGAGCTGCCATAGATTTTGGTCAATATCAAGCTCCTACTGTCACAGTAGCAACAGCCATCATCTTCCATCCTGCCTCTCTAGGCAATTGGCAAATGTTTGCCAGACGGATGTTTGTTTTCTTTTTCAAAATCCTTTGTAAGTCAACTTGGGTGTAACAAACCAGACCAAGGAAAGTAATTTCATTTGGAAAGGTTATCTGCTTTCTAATTTCTATTCTGAGAGCAGATCATGTTTTCATCTACCTATAACCAGACGTTTAACTGTTTGGGTTTGGTTTTGTTTTGTTTTTTTAAATAATGACTGTTGCCAAGGTTTCCAATCAGTCATTTTTCCTTTGGTACACATCTGAACATTTATCAGGCATATTGTGCAAGAAACCTATTCCTCATCATAGGAAGCAGTGTATCTGCACATGCCATACTAGAAGTAGAAACAGCTCACCTGTTCTCTTGTCCAAAGTTTCTCAGGTTAAGAAATTTTTTTTAAAGCACACAGAATTATTGCAACTTCTACTAGAAACTTGATATGTATTAGTGTAAAAATTGTTACTGTTTATGCAGAGGTATAATTGCCACTACCCTCTTATGGGCATAGAAGTCAAAGCTATTACTCTAAACAGATTAATGTGAATTCTATACTCTATAGTATTTCAATAGCTCAGTCACCAGTTTTAATTAACACCAGAAAGAGGTTAATTATGTGCACGTAGAATGTGTTCTTTGCCTGTTATTTATTTGCAGCCTAGAAACAGTATGCACCAAGTAAAGCTAGGACAGTCAAGAAAACTGCAGCACTTATTAATGACTTTGTATTAAAAAGACAGATAACATCCAGAAGTGAATGACATCCACTGAAGTTAATTTGCCCAATCCCAGATCCCATTTTACTTTTCTGGGAACTTCATACTTCTTTGGATAGAAGAACAAAATAAAAAAGAAAGAAGAAGAAAAAAAGAAATGAGCAGCACTAGATGCAGATGATATGTACATTGCATTTGAATATATGTATATATATGGTAAGATTTCCTAGAAGTGTCTGGCAATGATGCAGTGACTCCAGTAGTTCTGTCTTTTCAGTAAGCCACACACACCAATGATACACAATGAGAGATATGTAATCACCAGTTAAGTGCCATCAATCATAATGTATTCCTAGTCAATTTGTCCATGCTTGCAGGTCTTACTCCCTAAGAAAAGGTTAAATTGGCTGATTTTTATAGCTGCTCTAAGAGCAGCTGCCTTCCAGTAACACAGCATTTTAATCTTGTCAAGCATTGTATTCAGCACCCATATGAATCCAATAATACACACTCGGTTCACGCTTCAGTGTTGTCAGCGCAGAGATAACACCCCTGCCTCTCCCCTCCAGCTCAGCAGGATCAGTTGGGCAATTCAATCACCACCCAGCTGAGTTCTCCCTCAGTGAATTCCCAGCAGCAAGCGCAGGGCCAAGCTACCATGTCTGCAGTCATTCAAGCTAACACCAAAGAATATTTGTGAGATTAGCAAGTGGAACCAGGCAGTCGCCAGGCTGCACCTTCCCCCAGCCAGCAGCACGTACCCACCCAGATACACTCCTCACAGCCAGGGCTCGTGAGCAAACCAAAGATTATCTATCTTCTCAGTTCAGATGCTCACGATGAGCATTTTTGTTTTGGACGGTATTCAAGCATATAAATAATGCTTAAGTGCCTTTTTCTTTTTTTTTTTTAACCCAGGGCTCCATTACAGGAGTTAGTTACTCGGTGAATAATTGCCAAGGGGAGTGTTGATCCCAGGGCGTGAGAGTTTTCGCCCTTCACAGAACATTTTGAGTTGGGAGAGTTTGAAAGAGCTTCTGGAGAGAAAACAGTGCCAAACAGAACAAACCATGAATAGAAACAGAAGGATCTGATAACAACACTAACTAGTTAATATTATGCAGAATATTAACTGCTTTTTAGATGAAATTTCAATTTTATTCCAACACTTGGAGTACAGCTCTGTTGAAGAGGGACTACAGTGGATTCAGTTTCTTCTGTCATAACAGGTACCCAGTACCAGATGTGCAAGCCAAAGTTCAGGTACTTGAAGTTTTCAAGTTTTAGCTAATAAGATCACAAACTTCTCCACAGTCAAGCTTACTAGCTATCCTAAAGCTGTTTAGAGACTGATTTGTCATTTCTAACATTAATGTAATTATCCCATTTTTACATTAGCCTAATGTTATCGCTAAATCAGCCAGAGAAAAATGCCTTCACCATAAGAACATATCTTTATACGAAATCACACTTATAAAAGGCAGAACATTAGAAAAAAATCAGTAATTTATATTTTTTTGTCCAGCAGTTAAATGATTGGCTGTTAGACACTGAATGTAGAAATTAAGTAAAATACAATGCCATTCCAGACCATTTACTAAGTCCCCATTAGAAGAGGATATTAGCCAACAATATTTTATCTCCTCAGGATTATTTCTTTTTTTGGTTGATGAAGGGAAGAAAAAGAAATCTCAGAAGAGTCTTTCATTTAAGAGCAGAAGAAGCTGCCAAACTAAAAGGGTCACAAGAAGTCACACTATGTGCAAGGGAAGAGGAAAAAATTCTCATGGTTTCCCTTCAAAGATGTGGGTACAGTCTCTGTATTTAATTAATGAATGTGGAAAAATGTTGTGTAGTGTTGGAAAAAGTGACATTAAGCCTCAATTAAGTGTCTTTAAAGTCCTCACCTATAATGAAAGCAGCTTAGAAGGATCTTTCTAGGAGGGGCTCGCAACAGACCCAAAGATTGTGTGCACAGATGTCCTGACATGGGTTCAAGAGACAAAAGCTACCGGTGAACCTGCCAGTGTTGGAAATTACGAGTGTAGGTTGTGCACACACACACATATAATTTTATTAAAACTGTGAGGGGTAAATCCTGGTGCTCCAGCTGACAAGAAGGACTCACCAGCCCCTAGCACTACTGGATCCACCGTCTTTGTAGCTCACGTAGATACAGCAAAAGACAAAAGGCAGAGAAAACACAGGGAGACAAAGCTGACATGCATCTATGGAGCAGAGTGACAAGGGCAGCACAGAGCACAGCTCCCTAGAGCAGTTTGGTGGCACCAAGGTTCATAGAGCAGTAGAAAGCCTCTTTAGAGGTGGCAATAGCATTCATACAAGATGGCAGACCTCCCACTTTGAGCTGAAAACAAGGAAGAAACAGTTCTACTTAAAGTCACTGCCCTACAAGTTTGTCCTGAGTGTCTGTTAAAACTACGAGGAAGAAGGAAAACACAAAAATAAGTTTCAAATCTAAACCACATGCAGTGAGTTGGGATGGAGTTGTGAAGAACACCAACGTGCAAACAGTTCTCTTGTTTTTCAGGAACATCTGCTTCTGTACCAAATTCCTCATCACTATTCAAGATCTCAAGCTTTCCAGCTGCTAAGAGGAGCTGATCCCCTTCTGTCTCGTCAAGCAGGAAAGAGGTTTTCCTAGCCTGCTCCATCACTAAGCATCTCTCTTCCTTTCTCCAGGTGTGGAAAGCATGTCCTCTGACTCACCTAGGCACACTTCTCACACATTCAGCTTTCCAGCCAATAAATAATTTCTTGAAAATGCTCCCCCCTTTCCTCTCCAGAAAAATCAATCCTACTTGTTTCAACCAGCTCTACACAGTGATAACACACCAATGTCTCCATAACTGCAATAATACATGTTCTTAAGTTATCCAACAACCCCCTCTCCCCTTTGGCTTCAGTATGAGCTTTTCTAGCCTTTCCATGGCCAGGGAAAGGTACATACAAAGCAGACAGACACCTTGTAGATGTGCTTGGTACATGCTGATTGGTAGCATCTCTAGGTTTTCAAGGCTTCCTTCAAACCCAGGGGAGCTCTTCCCCTTCTGACTCAATTGTCACACTCACACTTCCACTTCCTTGAGCAAGTCTGCTATTTGAAGAGTCTGGGAGTTAACTAACTGCTCTCCTCCCCATGGCAGAGAGTTAATGCAAGCCCCGATTAATTGGTAGGTCTCTGTAACTGCATTTGGTGCTCAATTCACAACTGAAAGTTTGAGAAAGAGCAATCAAGTCAACACATTATTGTCCAGATAGTTACAAAGCATCCAAGACACAACCAAGATGTGTTTTGTACCGCCGTCCCTGACTTCATATCGCTTAGAGAATGATTTCTCATAGTAATTTATAAGAGTAATATTGGGAAACATTCACCTCAGAATTTCACTATTACATCCACCTAGCCACTGGTGTGCCTTCTGCAAATTATTTTCATAGAATTATCTAGGTTGGAAGAGACCCTTGGGATCATCGAGTCCAACCATCTACCCTACTCTACATAGCCCTCCCCTACACCATATCCCCCAGCACCGCATCTAATCGTCTCTTAAACACACCCAGGGATGGTGACTCAACCACCTCCCTGGGCAGCCTATCCCAATGCCCGACCACTCTTTCTGTGAAGAATTCTTTCCTAATGTTCAGTCTAAACCTACCCTGTTGGAGCTTGAAGCCATTCCCTCTCATTCTGTCAATTTTGTCTACAACACACGTGTGAATCCTTTCCCATCCACAGGTGTCTGCAAAGGCCACGGTGCCCGTACTGACAGAGCTACACCCTCGATGCTTCCCATGTCATTGCTCACAGTTCAGCGCTCTGACTCTAAACCTGGAGCTGATCTAAGAGGATGGGAAGCATTTCAGCACCCTGCCACACAGCACCCTGCCACAGACTGCTCTCTGCACCTACAGAAGTCTCCATCATGAACGCAGACTGCTATATGCATCCTCTGAATATTCCTTCATCTCCTGTGAGCTAACTTGGCACAAAAGATTAATGGAATCCATGACCAGAGAGAGAAAATTGTGTAACAGGTAAAGGTACCAATGTACAATATAAGGTATTTTTCTCTCTGAACAATACTACCTACTCAAATTGCCCTTTCCATGGGAAGATGTCTTTTTTCAGGGAATCTTGTCCAATCTCTACTCAAATGCATACTGACAGAATGGAGCATATTAGAAGAGTTCACAGAACAGAGCGATCAAAGTAAGAGCAGCAAGGGGGAAGACGAGTGCCAGCAGCTGAACCAGAGGAAAGGATCCCCTTTCCATTCTTTCACCCAGGGCCCATGCCAGCCACTTTATGCTACTGAATGATTATAAAGAAAGTAATTCAATAACAGACTGTCTGTTAGTTTGAGAGGCTTACAACTCACTGACTTCAAAAAATTCACATCTTGGGGTAGAAGGAGGAAAAGAGAAGAAAGAAGAAACAAAAAAACAAAAATATTAAAATAAACCTAGTAAATGTGAATGAACATGCCAGAAATCCTGTCTGTAAACCAGAGCAAGCTCACTACATTATACGTAACCCAAACTGAGTCTATGCTTTTGCAATTAAGACAAGATTTACAGATTTGGGAGAAGAATATATAAACTTGTAACTTTTTTTTAAGTAAACTTTTATTACCATGAACAAAGGCAATTCTGCATTATTAAAGCAAATAGCATCTTAACCTTTATAACTGCTAACCCAATTCTGATGCCTTCCCCTTTACTTCAAGCTGCACAAAACAAAAGAACCAGTGGCAGAAATCACGACGTTCCTCAATCAAATCAGAGCTTGCCCTGAAATCTTAAGACACTTGATAAAGTCCCTTTGGCTCCTCTAGCAACGAGCCCCTGGAAGGAGATGCCACTCACAGCTTTCTCTCTGAGAGCAATAAACCTTTCTTCACAATTAAAAGGTACAGAAAGATATTGACCAAAATATTAGCCATTGGGGCATATACTCATTTAAAAAAAAAAAAAAAAACACACTTCAAACAAAGAAGGGTATTTAAAAGCTAGAATGATATCAAGGTCTGACAACTATTCTTAGCTCTGGATGAGGGGAAGATCTTTTACTAATATACTATCTTAACATGTTTCTTTTTAAATGTAGATGTTTGTACAGTAAGTAGGCTTCTTTGGAGTCTGTTTTGAGGAATGTAGCAAGACAACCAAAGTTCATGAGGAAAAATCACTTTACCATGCATTGAGGTGATTGCAGTCAAGGACTCTCAGATGTACAGGGTAGTTTCTCACTGCTTCTATTATATATACACACAAACACACATGCATACACTATAACCCCCCTTTTTGAATGGAAACAAAAAGTAAGAAGTTCTGAATCCATATTCCTCACTCTAGAGAAAAGTTAAGAAGCTCATTAATGACCACAATCAGTAGAGGAGCTGTTGCATGGCCAGTTGAATCTGATGCTGTTGAAAAGCTTGTGTGAGATCACTGCAATTCTCAAGTTGGCCATCAACTGATTATATTAAAAGAATTGATTAGAAAAGTGTCTTCATATGACTCTCTCAGTAATGAGAGTTTTGTCCATTCCAGGTTTCATTCCTTTCATGTAACTTCTGTGCTGCAACAGACAGCAGAAGCATTTAATGACAAATTAGAAATGACCCATGACCACCTCCACAACAAGTCTGGCCGTGACTCCTTTACTGTCTTCTAACACTTATTTCCCCTCCCTGTCTTGCTTTTGTCATCTCTTAGTTGTAAAATGCTGATTTGCTTGTCCTCCTCCTGATGATATCAAAAATTATAAATAAGTTTTTGTATTAATATCAAAGCTACATAGATTAAAATTTTAAGTTTTTCCTCTGCTTTTTTGTTGTGGGTTTGTTTTTTTTTTTTTTCCTGGAATAGCAGAGCTGGGGCATTTTGGGACCCCGAAATCTACACTTCTATTCCCTGTCCTGACTGAGGCTAGACCTCAAATAATTTCTGTGTCTCTATTTTCACATCCTGTAAAATAAAGTTCATAGTATCAGCCTGTTATAACGTATGTAGACAGTTACTACTGCAATTGCTACAAGTCTGGGAATTAATACAAGCTGCATTTATAGAAATATTTTATTTTTCAGTCTATAAGGCTTAATGAAGCATTTATGTTCATTCTTAAAAAAAAAAAAATGCACAGGAAAAATTCTACCAAATCACCCTGCAAGTCAAATTTCCCAAATTATATTGAGGTATCAAACTGCCTTTCACGTTTAAGCAATAGTAAACAGAAATGTAAGTGTTGCCTTTCTAGCGAGAACTCAGTATGATTAAAGTCAGTTACTGGAAGTGGCTGAAAGCAAACACTGTTGCATGGTAAATAGAACAAATGAGAACAGGAGGTTGCAGAACAATGTAAACATACATAGCGTGGCAAAATGCTCTTTGCGGCGTTACTTATTTCATTAGTCTTATCGCTAACACTGAGAAATTATATATGCCACACTAGGTATTTACTGTGATCTATTGGACATTATTCAATAAAAAATTAATTGTGCTGCCAGTTCAAAATGCTCCCGTGAAACATCTTATGTTGGCATCAAGGATGCATTTGACAATCTTGAGACAGAAATGCCCTTTCACAAATATATTATTGCCTACTTAAGTGACAAGTAGGATCAGGAAATGCACTGAGCTTGGGGGAAGAAAAGGAGGAAGACTGAATTTAGGAACACTGGGAAGAATTATCATTGCATACTCATAAGACAACCATTGAAGAAAAATATAAAATAAAATTATATAGAACTTATTACTCCTATGTGATGTCATAGGTCAGAGTTACAAAATCTCCAAGGAAAGGTTTTGAGACTATTTAAGCAAAAATAAAATCTTTTGTATAAAATTTTAAGACTAAACGAGAGATTACTGAAACTGTTACTTACCAGAGAACGTTTTCATTGTTGCCTACATTGAATTTTGAAACATAAATCTCTAGTTTAGGGAACTTGGGGTGAAACACAGCCCAAAACAAACAAAACAAGCCAAAAAATAAGTGAAAATTCCTAGGGTCTTCTCTGAAATTTTTCACTTTGCTAGCATCCTTCGGTCTCAGTCCCAGTTGGATGCTCAGCCCAAGTACTTCAGGTTGACCCCCAAAGAAATTGCAGTTATAATGAAAACAACATTTATTAATAAATCACCCTGAAAGTGATGTATTAAATAAACTATAAGATTATACTCAAGTGTTGTTTGGATATGAAATTCAAAATAACAGGTTAGTAGAAGGATGGAGGAAGGCATGTGGAAGAAGAGAAAGGTGGTAACAAAAAAAGTCAAACAACATCAGTGAACACTGTTTGATTTCTAGTTGGTCCAGGGAGCAGCAGCAGCATATTTTTGAGTTATTGTCTCAGTTTGTTTCATCTCCACAGCTGCCCTGAAGTCCACTGGCTTCTGCCTTCATTAAGAAAACTTCAGCTGAGTTTGACTTTCTGCTTGAAAATTAATGTCTGTGCATCCAGCCTTGCTTCCCAATACTACCCTACTATTTGCCTTCCAAAACAAGTTCCATAGCGGTCACAAAAGCTGCTGTTTCCATGTCACATTTTCCCACCTCCAACGCCTTTACTTGAACTACATTCAAAGCCTCAGACAGACGGAAGGGCCTGCAACCACAGGAATAAGAGAAGATCCATCTTCTTTTCCAATCTATCCCCAAAATTAATTCCCTAATTAATTCCGTCTTGTTCTCACTACTTCTTTCACTTCATACCTCTAACGTGGCAGCAGTCAGCTATCTCGCAAGCATTTGGGAATATTTGCAGCCATCACACTGAAGGCAGTACAGAAGAGCAGAAGTGAAAGTGGTGCAACACTTGATCCTTTAAAACCTGACAGATTGAGGGTGGTAGCTGGGGTCAAAGCAGCAAAGAAACAATTTTTCAAGATGTTAGGAGGAGGCTGCTGATTCCCCTCCAATAAAACGGCTTTGCTGTAATTTAACACAGAAAAGGAATGACGACTTATACATTGAGCCTTTGGAAAAAGTATAGCTTTTGTCCTTCTTGACAATTAATCAAATGCTAAAAAGCACCTTGACGGAGCTGCCTGCCCTCACAGCAGAAACTTCATTAATACAAGAGGCATCAACACTGTGCAACAGCATCCAAAACCACGTGCAGTAAGTAACCAAAGGGGAGAGGTGATTAGTCTGCTACCAAGCCAAATGGAAGGCTCTTAAATGAAAACAAAGTGAAGAAATAAAGCTGACAAACCCCAAAAGTCTCCCCACTTCGTGAAATGACACTATCATAAAATCTAGGCGGCCAGCTGGAATGCAGCTTTGCAGGCAGCTTCTCCACCTCCACTGGGAAACACTAGTTGCAGTTCTTCATTCTCTCATGTCAAATCATCTGCATCCAGCAGCATATGAATAATGCAGTCTCAAATATTACAACCGAGGTTATTATAACACTCACAGAGACTGAGGGGCGAGCTTGCATTTCTCAAAAGAAAATATTTCACTTCCCTCGTTGGATGGCTTTCAACTACCCTACCGTCTTCCTACCTCCAAAAACCTGCAGAGTTTACAAGTCTTTTCCCTGTAACTTCATAATTCACCTATTCCTGCCTCAATATTTCTCCTCCTCCCTTCCAAACCAACAGTTATTATACACTGCCAGAGCCACCATCACCTTCTGTACATCAGCACAAGACACTGAGTTCATCCTACGCCAAGGATGGGTCCTTGGGGTTAGGAAAGGCTTATTATGATCACAGAAAATGGATGAGGAGAAAATTAAGATGAGGCATCAGGAGGTCTCTAGCCAGTTTATATCTGCTGTATTGTCCTTCCATAACCTGCTACAGAAGAGCCTGGTTCCGTCAACTCGATAAGCTCCTCAGATGCATTGACAGGCTGCTATTAGGTCCTCATGAAGTTCTCTCTTTTCCAGGCTGCACAGGGTCCAGTCCTTCAGCTTCTCCTCACAGGAGAAGGGCACCAGCCCTGACCATCCTAAGGGCCCTCTGCTAAACTTACTGCAGTTCACCAGCATCTTTCTTGTATTTGAGGTGGGGCAGGAAGACAGGACTCTAGATTTGGTCTAGGGACCCTCTGGAGAGGGATAATCCCTTCTCTCAATCTACTGGCTATGCTTCCACCTGGTGCCACTGCCTGGTTCAGTCTCAGGTGACTCCCATGCTTCCTCAGATGGGGCTTTCTTCTCTTCATCAGCTACTAAGGCACTGGACCTAACCTGCCGTTGCAGATCTTCAGGTGGAGAAGAAGCCACTCTCCTGATGCCAAAAGTATCGAGCTTCCAATCTTCACCATAGGAGTCTCTCTTTACCCCAAAACCAAACAGTTTCTGGCTGCCTCTCCTCTGTGCAGTTGGGAGTTCAGGCTCTCATCTCCGCAGGGCCTCCAAGGATCCTTCTCAACTGCTTTCTCATCTTTCCTGATGGTGCACATCAGCTGACCTGCTCCAGACTGACATCAATGTGGTGACCCATCTCAATCAGTACACACCTCCTGAAGGCAAGGACATCATCTTCCTCTGCCCTAGCCTCAGTGAGAGGCCCTGAGCATCTCCACATCCCCAGCCCTGTAGGGCTTCCTTGGGAGCTCCCTCAGGGTACAGGCCTCTGCTGAGGGGTAGTGCTCCAGCAAAATGCTGGAGACCATGCCCTGTGACACTCCACCTCTGTAGGTGCTGAGTCCCATGCTGTCAAGCAGAGCCAAGCCACCAGGTTTAGTCAAGCAGGTACAAACCAGCACCAACAGTAAACAACAGGCACAGCAGCATCCAGGACACCCAATGTGCCCACAGCTCTGCTTGCAGCCTCCCTACATGGCTGTGCTCCTTAAGACCCACCTAAATAGTAAATGGAGACCAGCACAGGCAGCTGCTTCTCCAGTTTCATCACACATACCTGGCAGGTCCCTTTTTGGCCAACCTGCAAGTCTCCCCAAACTCCTCTCAGCCATGTTTCACTTAACTCCCACATGCTCCGCTCACAGAAAAGTACCTACAAAACCTACAGTTTCTAGATCATGACACCAAATACAACGGCCAGTCTTTCCTCCGGTATGCTAAATTCCCTAAGCTTCTCTCTCTCTAACACTTTCCTTTCCTGTGTTGTCCTCCAAGTTTGTAGAACAAATAACCATTAGGTAAGTGGTGGGTCCCCAGTAATATCTTGCCCATGGATTTCTTCAATCTCACAAGGAACTGCAAATACCGGTTTTGTCAAAATGAGACAGTACCAATGTTTAGCTCTGAACAAGCAGGCATCTGCCTGGCACTACACCTGGCTGGAAGAGACCCACGTGAGCTGGTGAAGGTAGGCTGCTGTCCAAATCACTGTTTGCCCACTTTGTACGCGCCCAGCTCTCCGCTCAAGTTGGTGTCAATGGAACTGGATGGACCAGCAGCTACAGCAGGAAAAAAAAACACAAACCTTCCACAACCAGAAGAAATACCTCCCTCATCTCCCAGCTCCTTCCTGAGACCTGCAAACCTTTCCTTTCCAGCGCTCACTCGCATCTTGAAAAATTTATTAAAGGAAGAAAATTATGGCAAAATTGAAATCCAATAAACCGTGACCTGTTGGGGAAATTTAGATAATTGGGAAGGAGACATTTTCCATTTTCCCAATAGAAACCCAGCTCTTGCTTCCAGTCCTGAAACAAAATGAGAGCTAAAAATTACTTTCAGCTTTTAGGTAGAATTTCAGACTTTCCAAATGAATTTTCCCCCCTCTGTTTCTTCGAAGACTCCATACTTGCAAAGGATATCTAACTTTGCCTAACAGACATAAAATATTGCTCACAGAGAGCTGAAAATATTTATTTTATTTCAAAAATTCCATCCTGGAGAATAGTAGAGTAGTAAAATATCCTACAGATTGGCCAGCATTTTTTTTTTTTAAATACTTATTAATCATATTTTGGGTTACGTTAAAGCTTTATACAATACTGAGCTAATATATTTCTCCATACTCAGAAAAAAAAAAAAAAAAAAGAAAATGTTCATTGAATAAAAGCTTCCAAAAGGGACTTAAGTTCTGTTCCCAAAATGTAAAGTCTCTATCCAGCAGTGAGATGCGGAGCTGGGTAATGAAGATGAAAAAAGAAAAAAAAAAAAAGATAAAAGCTCATCTGAAATCCCCATGACTCCGAAGAGGCACTCTAACTCTCTAACTGAAAGCGTTCAAGTCTTTAGAGGTACCTGCTAAACCTGCTCTACTTAGTAATAATAACTGCATATAGACAACAGGAAAAAAACCCCATCATACTGACAAACTGGAGCAAGTTTAGCACAAGGCAATCAGGATGGTCGAGGACAGGAGCACTTGTCCTGTGAGAAGAGGCTGAGGGACCAGGGCTTCTTCAACCCGAGAGAGAGATGCCTTCAAGAGGACCTAGCAGTAGCCTGTCAATACCTCCAAGGAGCTTATCAAGAAGATGGAGCCAGGCTCTCCTGTTGTGAATTGTGGGAGGACAAGAGACAGAAGACACAAATTGATTTGAGAAAGATTCAGACTGGATATAGTGAGAAATCTTTTCCCCATGAAGGTAGTGATGTAGGACAGGTTGCCCAGAGAGGCTGAGCAGTCTCCATCCTTGGAAGCTTTCATGACTCAACTGGATGAAGCCAGATCTGACACCACATCTAGCTCTGCTTTGAGCTGCGGACTTGATTAGATCCCCAGCAGTCCCTTCCAGCTTGAACAGGTCTGTTGTTTGATGAATGAGTGGCATGCAAGTTGGGACAACCCACTTGGCATAGTCTTTGTATCCTATGAATATTCACCCACTACTTATTCAAAGGAACAAACAGAACTAGACAATCACTTGGGAGGTAGAAAACCTAGATTCAAATCCCACCTCTGAATGAAACAAAGAAAGATTTGAATCTTAGCTTTAAAAGCTTTTTAAAGGCTTAAAAACTCTTAAATTTGCTTTAAAGTAACTCACTTCTAGCTAAAATATTTGTTTCATTTTAACTAAAGCAGATATCTGCAGCTTAGCAAAAGAAATATAAAAATAAGATTTCAGTTTCACCCGGATTTTAAATTTTTCAAAATCACTGATCCAAAGCTAACAGATCATTCACACAGCTCCAGGTAGTTTTTTCCGAGTATTCTTTGTCTTAATCTGATTTTTAATATTTCTGTAGTGATTTTTTCATGTTTGGCCAAGTTACATGATCTGTAGGCATACTCTCCCAAAAGTCCGCATGAAGGGATAGGTCTGTTCCTTTCATTCTGAATAGCAGTTAACATAGAGAAAGAAAAGATGAATACTAGAAAGAGGAGATCATAACTCAAGATACATTGAGAAACATCATCTTGAGTTTATATTAACTAAACTCTTATGCATATAGACTCTCCGTACATGCTATTAATGAAAACATTAGAAAGGAATACAGGAAGCAGGATAAGAAAGTTATCAAGCAGCCACAAAATTTCTTTTTTTTTTAATGTTCAAGATTAACTGAATACACTTCTTAGGCATGATTTCCAATAAATATCAAAGATAAAATATACACTTGCTTTTCAAGTAGGAGAGAAACTGAAATGTCTCTGCAAAAAGCACAGATTGTTTCCCACTATTGTTACCGGACTTCAGGTATATCTGTTCTCCTATAATTTATAATTCTATTGACATCACGTTTAATTGGTATTCTTATTTTGCCAATGGCCTACTAAAGACTTATCATATTAATTAGTAGTAACGAGACAGTTCTAACCACCCACTGTCATTAATTTCTTAAATATGTACAATAAGATGCACACTAATTGTGACAGGTAATTGGTACCTGCCCACATTCTGCCTCCTTTAAAATTGCTCTGAAGTAGATCTAAGAGTTAATCATCGAAAAACTGTACTTTTTACACTGAAGTACAGCCCTTTCAAGCAACACATTTCTGAATTTAAGCTGAAAAGGCAGAGTGTGCCTGTAGATTTCCTAACTTAGAGATCTAGATATCCAGCCAGAAAGGCTTGAGGATTTTATCCAGTTATGCATTTTGCTGATACCCACCTAAGACTTCAGACCAAAAAAAGTAGTCACAGAATCACAGATTTGCCTAGGTTGGAAGGGACCTTTAAGATCATCTAGTCCAACCATCAACCTAACTCTGACAAAAAAAAAAAAACAACCCACACCAACACTGAACCATATTCCCGAGCACCATGTCAACTTGTCTTTTAAATATCTCCAGGGATGGTGCCTCAACCACTTCCCTGGGCAGCCCATTCCAAGGCTTAAAAAACCCTCTCAGTGAAGAAATTTTTCCTAATATCCAACCCGAACCTCCCCTGGCGCAACTGGAGGCCATTTCCCCTTGTCCTATCGCCTGTGACTTGGGACCTGTAACCTCACCTCTCTACACCCTCCTTTCAGGTAGTCGTAGAGAACAAAAAGGTCTCCCCTCAGCCTCCTTTTCTCCAGGCTGAACAACCCCAGCTCCCTCAGCCTCTCCTCATAAGACTTACTCTCCAGACCCCTCACCAGCTTCGTTGCCCTTCTCTGGGCCTGTTCCAACACCTCAGCGTCTTTTTAGTGGTAAGGGGCCCAAAACTAGACACAATACTCGAGCTGGGGCCTCACCAGTGCCAAATACAGGGGGACGATCACCTCTCAGGTCCTACTCACAACACTGTTCCTGATACAGGCCAAGATGCTGTTGTCCTTCTTGGCCACCTGGGCACACTGCTGGCTCATGTTCAGCCGACAGTCGACCAACACCCCCAGGCCCTTTTCTGCCAGGCAGCTCCAGCCACTCTGCCCCAGGCCTGTAGCGCTGCAGGGGGTTGGTGTGACCCAATGCAGGACCTGGCACTTGGCCTTGTTGAAACGCATCCCGTTGGTCTCAGCCATCATCCAGCCTGTCTCTTGGGTTTAAATGAGTTTGGGGTCAAAATATCCTACCAGGTATGAGAGGCAGCCTTGCACCTAATAAGACAGAGAGGAAACACCTATAGCACTGGTGGTAAAGGCATTTACCAAAGAAGAGAGTTCAGACCCCTTGGCCTGAAAGACAAAGACAATGGGATTGAACCTGAATATTTCCACCATAGAAAGCTGTCCCCCACATCTGCTCAGGGCCAGGCAGAAAGCATCTCTCTCTCGTTCTTGTCTGCTGGAGCTCCTCCCCTTGCTATGATTTGGTTATGCACAGACAAAAGGAAAACCCAGAACGGCACAAACCTTCAAACCTGGGGTTAAAACTCTTGCTCTGATTCGTTCTTTGTATAACTATTGATTTATTCATAAGTTTAACTTATACTGTAAATATTTTAAAAACAGGAACAGCTCCCCGTGCCCCTCTGATTGTCATTGAAATTCACCATTGATAACCAGCGGGGGTGAGTCAGCGCGGCAGGGACAGCAGTCTATTACGGATGCTCACTGTGACCTGATGGTGCCTCAGGGAACCGTGAGGGAAATTAATCTGACAGACACAGACTCCACTCCACATTGCCACAGCCAACACAGCCTAATAAAAGCAGGCAGCTGGATGGAGTGACTGAGAGATGCACAAGGAAAAGGGCATCCTCTGCGTTCATCCATGGTCAGTCAGAAGGCATATGATATTTGAAGGACTATAAACCCTGCAGTGGGTAGGGGTTGGAAGGAGGAGAGGGAGAAAAGAAAGGAAGAGATCTTATTATGCATAATTAGTCTCTGCCACTAATCAGATACAGCTTTCTGTATCCTCAGTCCATTTCCCTTTGCAAGCAACTCATTTTTAATGTAATGTAAACAGTACTGTGCTCCATCTATTTTTAGATGGTGGGATATGGGAACAAGGTGATGCACAGCAAGAGGAAACCTGATGCGAAAGCCACGTTCTTCAGTCTGCACAAGAGGAAAAGCGTTTCTTATGTATAAGATGAGTGTCAGGAAAATGGTTGTTCCAACATGCAACATCCTATCCATGTGTGATTTGAAATTATATCCTACCTCCTAGTTTGCTGCTGCACGGGATTAAAATACGAGTCTTGAGTCTACAAGTATATTGCATCTCCAAGCACATTTCTCTCCTTGCAAAGAATCTTTGCAAGCAGGAGGGATATGTCCCATTGAAGTGAAATATCCACACAAGGCTTTCTACAACATCAGTCCCTACATCACGCAAGGGTTATGGAAAATGAGTTACAAGTTGCTGGGCAAACTCGGAGAAAAGGACTTCCCACATCATTAGATCTGCCAGCTAAGGAAGGTTCATAGCTGGAGCATACATTCTTGTTCCTGACTGTCATCTTCAGCAACTCCGTTCACATGATGTACAGTACATTAGTACAGCTCAAGCATGCATGAATAAACATGGTAACATCGAGCCCTAAGCAAGAAATAAACATGCATACAACAATGTTCTAGCTGATGTCCATGTTCCCTAGTCTTAAATAGGCCTGTACACATGTTTAAGATGATACTTTGAAAATACAGCTCATTTATTCTGACCCACAAGACATGTAGTTTCTAATGAGTCACACCTTTGTGTTCATACTTAGAGTATTTGTAGGTATTTGTCAGCCTAATAAAGTCAGTTTTTAAAGTTAATTGTGCCCAGGAAGCTGCTTTTTTGACTGACTTTGTTTATTTTGTGTCAGTAGGGTCCAAACAGGCTGAATAAAAGCAAGTTGAAGATTTTGCCCGCTCTTCTAAAACACACGAGGGAGCCTCAGTGCCGAAAGACCATGACCATTTTCACACTCTGCCTTAAAGAATTATTACTGCTTATAGTACAAGCAGATAGATAGCTACACTCCAGCATGCCATGGTCCTGCTTGCAAAGGCTAAGAAACAGAGCAGCTGAGGACTTCAGTACTATTTCCACCAATCCCCATCCAAAGGCTAGCAGGTGAATCTCTCACAGCCAAATCATAAAAATATGGATAACAGCATAGGACCATCAGCCTTTCCCCCTGCACACTTTAACCCTTTCTTTGCCTCTATGAAAATGACTTGTAAAGATACTGATAGTACTTGCTCAAGCAGCATTAGCTGTCTTCTCCAGAGAAAGACACAGGGACCTTATGTCCCATAGTCAATGGGTCTGTGCTGCTCCTATACCCTGCACCTCAGCAATTTCTCTCCTTACTGAGCACATCTTGTCTCCTGCTATGGCTGTTGTAGAAAGACAGATTCTCTAACTCTCTAAATTACTGACCTTTAACTGTCTTTTTCAGCTCGATCTTCTCCATTGCTTCATGAAACGCAAGGAAGTTCATGAATCACCTACAAGCCTCTTTACTTCCATGTCCTTGCCAAACCAGGACAGCGAGGCCTTAGGGAACTGTATTCTTTAAACAAAATATCTTCATGTCCTTGATTTGTCAACATAAGTAAATCAATTATCTTTAAGACTATTTTCAGTAGTGGTGAATGTCAATTAACTAATTCTCAATCAAGACTAGAGTTTTCACAAGCCAGCTCCTTCAGTAAATAATTCTGAAGTGTTGCATTGCAACAAAACTTCTTCTTGGCATTGTAGACTCATGCTTCCACACATTAGTGTCACAAGATATTTTTTTTAAATACTAGGAATTTCAAAATACAAACTTAATTGATAAAGCTGACTTCAAATAAAGTACAGTCAGAAAGTATCTACCTCTGATTTCTTTGCATAATTTTAGCTTCAGGATTGCAACTCAGAACCTTGGTGACCAAGGCAAAGCAAAGAAGCCTCTGAAAAGGAGACTGTAGGTTCACATCTTGACTCAAATGCTAATGAATGCTGTGTTAACAACTGATTCCAAAGTCTGATTCAGGAAAGGAGTTTAATTCCTTTTTTATTACTGGGCACAACACAGAATATGTACAGGTTGGTGAAACCAGGACAGAATCAACAAACCCAAAGTTCTGCAGCTGCACACAAAGAAGATGATGAACATGAAGCCAATATATTTTAATGAAATGGATGGCCATTCAGAACTCTTCAGTGTGCTTATTCACATCATCTTATCTGAAGCAAAGAATTCTAACATTCTCCGTATGTCAGAAGTGACTAAATATCACTGCATTATCATTCACCAAGTCCTCTCAATACATGACAAAAGACATCAAGATCTGTCCAACAAACACGATGTCTTTTCCCCTCAACTATTAATTATAATGGCCTACAACTGAAAAACAAACCTCATGTATAGTTCTAACACAATGGTTAAAAAAAACAAAACTCAACCCCTGAAGACTCTGTCTATATCCCTACAATCCAAGTAGGGACAAAGAAATTACCATCAGACTAAGCTGAGGTATAGAGCATGCAATAAAAAGTTCCACTGTAATACCTTAGGCAGGACATTTGGATATATTTTTTTGAATCATGCTGTTTGATTTAAACCCAGTAAGCACTGTTTACGTTTTAAGGAAAGATTATAAACCTCTGAAGTGAACTCTTGTAAGTAACAAACTTAGTAGGTTCTTCTTGGATAAGTGGTATTCTCATTGATCTGCTCAGACTTCTTAGAAAATGTACAAAATAGTAGAAACCTTCCTTGAATTTTAGTATCAAATGACAGAAAACTCAGGAAACAGTGTGATCATAGCTGTTGCATTATCCTGGGCTACATTCAAACTGGGTTTTGAAGTGGACATCTCCAATTTTGAACTCAGCGCACAACTTTGGCCAATGGAGCATCCTCACCAGTTTGCGCCTTTTCCAGGCTCCAGTGGGTCTCCATTTCAGTTCCATGCTGTTGAAATAACACACACCTACTAATACAGGATGCTATGTATGGTTTTCACAATTCCTGTTCAGGCATGGATCCGTGGTCAAGAATTTCCAGAGATGTAAAAAGATTTTGAGTGCTTGCAGACCAAAACTCTTCAGCTTGAGAGGTTTTTGAAGAAGCAAAGTATTCGGAAAGCACTGAGCATCTGGCCTTGAAAACTCAGGCCAGGCTTTCTTCTCAGAAATTCTGGGCTTTTCCTAGGAGTGTGTGTCCAGGTGCGTACTCCTACATAGTCATATATGCATTTGCATAATACACATCTATAAACTCATAGGTACTTTTCCAGGAAGAAATTGCAATTCTCAAAGTTTTGATGCAGAGAAAGGTCATTTCTTACAATGTATTGTCAAGTTTCATGGTAATATAACAGGTCCTTGTTATAAGCAGTTTATCACACAAATCTATTTTCCATGTATATGTTTTATTTTCCTGGAACTGTCAGAGTCAGTTATTTCCCCTGAATACAAAAAGAAGGGATCAACAAAACAGTCAGAATAAACCCTAGTCTCACAGCTTCGGCTGTCCAGCAAAGCCCACAGGGTTTCATAATCCCATGAGAACAGGCTGGTTTTATTTTGTAAACACCTCCAACCCCAGACCTGAAACAGGTAAAATGCAGCCCAAGGCTGACTCCTCTTTGCAGCTTAGAAGGTGAAATTCCAGGTGCCAAGGCCTTAACAACCGGCCAACAGCACTGTTTTTTGTGAGTGTTCTAGCAAACAGTCTGGCAGCTCACACAGACCCTTGAAACCTCAGCTCTGGAGACAAAAGCAGGATTTCCCGTTTCTGCTCTTACTTTACTTCCAACTCTCTTCATTTTCTGTTAGACTCATCCTTTACCAGGAACCTTGTTCTCTTGCTCCCCTAGGCTTTAATCAATGCAGTGCAATACAGGAGGAATAACAGTGAAGAAAGAGAGGTGCTGATGGCAGTCGCTGGGCGTGCTGAAGCACCACAAGCCAAGCTATCATCGCAACGTGATGACAGAGCACTGTTTTATACAACAAGTACTTGGAAAAAAATAAGAACGCATTATTTCAGTTTAGATGTTGGGAAACTTGAGGTTTTAAAGCCTATTTCAAAAGAATGTCAATCCATTTCTGGAGCGTGTTCTGGGAAGGCCTCTTCTTTAAAAGCTAGTTGTCCTTAGCCACCCTACAATGACCTTAGCAAAGAGCTAGTGGGCAAAACATATGGATGTGGTACTGACTGAAAAGGCAGTGCAATATGAACTGATGAGTCAAGTAAGGTGAGTCTGAAAGGGCTCAGAGGGTTGTCTCTCACAGGAAAGAAAAAAAAAAAAAAAAAATAATAATAGCAAGAAGCCCATCCTTTGAACCTGCTGCCAGACAGTTACAAGCTGAAATTCAAGGCGATGACCACTGATTCCAAAACCATATTGCTGCCCTCACCCCAAATTACAAAAAGGCAGCTTATTCAGCTCTGACAGATTATGAACTTTAGTAGCTCAGTAGTTCAGCTAATCACTCCAGCATTAAAATTAATTCACTGTAGATGAATAGCCTCTCTAAAGCATCAGGCTCAGGACTGCTTCTACCAGAAGTGGATGATTAGCTTGATCCCTCTGCAAAGGCCCAAGGTGCACTTATACAGGGTTTCTCCTGATCCTCGAATTTATAGTCATAAACCAAACCCATCACGCATCCTTCCCGCCGCAGGAGGAAGGGCTCCATAGCAACATTTAGTCACCAGATGGCACTAGTACAGAAACGAAGAGGCATGGACCACTACATCACCTCCCAATGTCAAAAGATAAAACCACTCTAGGATTTATCTGTAAATATTTACTTGAAAATCAAAACCTGAAGGTAATTAATGTTCTGAAATCCTCAGCTAGCGGGAGTTGCAATGGTTTCTGATATTTAAATAAATACACATAAGGAACAGTTCTGACATATCGAAGCAGAGTACATCCCCCTAGTAGAGGTATCTACAAATCTGAGGAGACATCAGAACTGAGGGATGCATCCCTCCCTCTCCACAAATCTCTTTTTTTTTTTTTTTTTTTAGCTGCAGGATAATAAATTCTGTCAAGGATATTCTATTCAAGGATTCTCCCCTTAGAGATTATCATTGGCTCTGAAAACAGTCAGTGTAGTTCAACGCATTTCCATATAGGATTGCCACCAGTTGGAGAATGGACTGCCTGAGTTAGTTTGCAAACCCAAATACGTTCATTCATTGTTATTTGTTGGGATTCAACCCCAGAGATGTCATTTTGGGACCCACCTATTCTTGCGTATTAACTTTTCTCTTAGGGTTTGAGAGTCAAATCACCGTTCCACGTGACCCATATAATATATACATTTCTCAGTTAACTAATATACCAGCTTTAAAGCTATCCTCCCAAAGGAATGACATATAAATATTCATTAAAAATGCTTGTGTTATTTGGGAATAGTCAGATTGAGACATGGCCAGAACACACATTAAGCTATTGATTAAAGGCAAGCGCAACATCTTGTGCCTAGCCTGGCAATCAGCTGGAAATACATTGTTTACCCCTTACAATTGAAGTTGTTTCTATACAATTTCTCTTCAGAGTGTAGAGTTTAACACTTGAACATCAGACACTCCACAAACACGTAAGATAGAAAAATGAATATGGCTCACTAAATATTGAGAGAAAACAGACCTTGTAATGTACAAAAAACCTGGCAGACTAGTTTATGGGACTCAAACAAGCGTGAAGCAGAGCTTGCTGAAATACAAGAGTTGTGTATCCCCCATCTTTTCAAGGTGGAAAGTTGTATAATTTGTCTATGAAAACTAGTGTTAAAATATATCGATAAGGTCAAGAGTTAGAAGACTTCAGAGAAGTTACATAACCATCTAATCTTAATAAAAATACACAAAACTACATGCAGCAGGAAAAAAAAAAAACACCCAAGGATGTTCACGTTATTCAGGGCATAAGCCACCTTC
Organism: Tringa tobata; assembly: GCA_033628505.1. Taxonomy (NCBI): domain Eukaryota; kingdom Metazoa; phylum Chordata; class Aves; order Charadriiformes; family Scolopacidae; genus Tringa; species Tringa tobata. Next base: position 11,654,317 of record JAHREE010000131.1, read on the forward strand.
TGAAAAAAATCTAGAAGAAATTCAGATCACTCTGTTATCTCATAATTGCCTGCATTTAATTCCACTTAAGCATCAGCCATTATCAGAAATAACATAACTTGAACCTTTAATGCAATTTCCATGTTCACACATCCCAGCCTCCCTCCAGCAGAGATTGCAAAGCAAAAGTAGAATAACACGTAGCCACGCAGAATGAGAGTAGCAAGTGTCAGCATTTACATGAGTAATAACTCCTTAGAAGGCAACAACCACTTAGAGACAAAAACCAGCAGTTTACCTCTCAGACAACATGCACAAGCTGACTTCAACACATCCATATTCTAGGTCCTTCATTTTTTTAGGTTTCTAAACAGTTTGCACTAACTTTGAAGCATACAAGTACAGTAAGACAGTAGTTTGCAACTTTCTGTTTTATCTACGTAATATTAAGTATACGAAAGAGCAAAAAAGGGAGGCTCACTCAGATTATCAAGAGGTGACTGAAACAGCACCAAAAAAGGCCAGTAGGTTAAAGAAAGAAAAGAAAAAAAAACAACAGCAGAAGTGAGGGAAAACCTGAGCAAGAAGATGAAAACAAGTGAAGGTCACTGTGGTGACATTCAGATTGTAGGAGGTATTTTCTACTTTGCCTATTACTACTAGAAGTGAAAGTGTACTACCCACCACTCAAGAGAAAAAATAATAATATTAAAAAACCATCAAGAAAACCCAGCCAAACACCCACCTCACCCACCACCCAACCAAAAACATTGGCCCTGTGAATACGTCTTGAATGCACAAGTCCAGAAACAATTAGGTCGAGTCACACAGCATAAGAGAAGTGAAAGCACTTTTGGGCCTGACCAGGTATGAAGAGAAGTCAACCCAGGGGAAAAAAAAAAAGAATAATTTTACAAGAAAACCTTGGGCTCCTTTTTCCTCATTTCTCAATGGATTTGGCCCACCGAGAGGAGAAAGACCCATCTCAGCACTCTGAATTTCACTGAATTTTTAGAGTTGGAAGGGACCATAGAGATCATCTAGTCCAACTCTCCTGCCAAAGCAGGACCACCCAGAACATGTCAGATCAGAGAAGTAAGCAAGAAATAATAATGGAGAATGGAGCAGGAGAGAGAAAAATGAGAGGTGAGAGTTCATTTTCCTACTAGGTTTTGGTGAGGGCAGTTAATGTACTTTTGAACATTACATGGGAAAAATACTTGGCATAATTGAATTCACTTTGAGCTTGTGAGCCTCAGGAAAATAGCTAATTCCCAAATTGATTATAATGAGAAATTGACTGGTTTGTGCCTGGGTTTTTGCTTGTTTGTTTTGATACCCACTCTGAGGGCAGGAAAACCAGATTTTGCTTCAAAGCCTAATACTCATTTAAAAATTGGTGGAAAGACGTATTCCTTGTTAACCATTTTCCTTTGTGCATTACTGAAAGGGTTTTACACATGCTATGCTATAAAACGCAATAAAATAATACTCATTCTAGATTTAAAAGGGGAAAAAAAAAAAAAAGTAGGTTTTCCAGCTACCTTCAGCTCTTGAATGAATCAAAATGTATTCTCAAGATCTGACTGAATATCCCCCTCCCCCCCCCAGCTTACAGCTCATTAAACCTGCCCTTTGGAAATGTTGCAGTAGCTGAAGGAAGAGGCAACTGCAGAGAAGATAAAACGCACCCGCTCTCCAGCAGTCTCCAGGCTGCCCAGCCAGCTCCTCCAACAGCATCCGCAGCCCTGGGCTCAGACAGGAAGGGTCAGGCACGCTAAGGATCCGAGCGGGCACGGACACAAGGAGATTTGGACACCGTCGGGAGGCAAAGCCATTTTACCTGGGCATTTTTATATCTACGGGCCAGATTGCCAAAAGGTGCGGGGTTTAGGTGCGGGTGTCTTTGAAGACATAGGTTTTTCTTGACGTTCGGAAGGGGGTCAGATTTAGAAAGGTACATGTTGCCTTCACTGTCCCTGTGATTGGAATATCACTTGTTTACTGATCCTCTGAGACAGGAAGACTTAGAGAAAAGCAAATGTAATACAGAATCCCCCCCCCCCAATATCATTTTTAGCATACTAATCTTCAGTTTCTAGTTGATCATGCCAAAAATGCATGAACCTGAACCAAACTAGGACTAACAGCTGCCACATTTGGATTCAGCTAGAAATATCCTCATTGGTACTCTTATTTGCTCTCAGTATGAAGCAGCTGTCAAAGATGATGAAAATGAAAAATGTCACTCTGCTGTTTTCCACTCTCCCTTCATAGCCCTGTTGTGGAACCACAGCACAGCATTGATGGAAAACTACATCCTTTAAATACATAGTGCTGCAAAAAGCTTGACAACATTGGAGATCACATCAAACACGCTGCTGCACAAGGACCCAGTTTTTTTTAAGGACAGGTATATGCACAAAAGGCCAAAGAAAACAATATGAGGAATTTCAGCAGCAAAGCCATGTGAAAAATGACATTTTACCAATGCTGAACCAACAGGACATCATCATACTTCGTTCTCTCTGGCTTCTTCCTCAGTGCTCCTGATCCTTGACCTTCTGGCTAAGTTACATTTACACTCTCCAGCACCACAAATGCAAAAGACTCTCAAGCCCCAAAAGAGTCAGTCTCCAAAGCCACCATCCTTATTGCTAGGTCTATCAACATACTGATGGAAACCTACTTGGCTCCCACACCCGGAGGGCCTCTCTAGGAGATCCTATAACCTTTGCCAGTCTTCTTGCTCCCTAGGAGGCAGCCTCTCTGATCTTCTCTCCAGCTAGGATGTGAACCCTGAGCCTGACCAGGAAACAGAGGTAATTAGAGGAGAAAGCTGCCCCGTAGCAGTCTGGCAACACAGTGAGCTAATGAAACAAGAGTGAGCAAGAGAGCTTGTGTATACACATGCAGAAAGCAGCTGCCTCCATAAAGATGCTCAGCAGCAACAGACTCTGGAGTGGGAACAATCAACAGCATTAGAGTAAATTGCCCGCAGAGAAAGAGAAAGGGTTGAGGGTTTGTGTTTCTTGTAAAAGAAAAACAAACAACGAGTTGTGCAATAGGGTAAGTCTGAGTTATAATCGAGGAAAACGTGACTGAAATGGAGAGTCCTTGTTATCAAACATGGTAAATTTTGCAGAAGGAACACTGATTTTAAACATGACATTAGGAGCGTTATGGCAATAACAACAGTTATCTTTTTGGAAGTCTCTGCAGTAACATTTCACTATACTGTTTGCTAATAAGTGATCCTGGTCTGACTTTTCAGCAAAAAACTTATTAATCTGTACCATAAGCATGAAACATGAAGCTTACATCAGTGCCAAAGTGTTAATGGTTAACTTAACAACCTTCTTCATGGTAAACAGCAATACTTTGGCTGATTTAAGAGCAGGAAACCAAGTGTCCCACAAGGTGGGAATCCATTTTCCACAGCTCCGCTTCTTGTTTCTATCTTGAGACATGCCTAGCAGTGGAAACCAGCAGGCAGAATGTTTTCAGTGAGTGTCCCAGGAACAATTTTTTGCTACGACATTTCATGGCATTTGGTGATTCATTGGAAGTACTTGATTATGCACATTTTGATGAGCTCTTGTCACTGTGCAGGCTTGGAGAGAAAAAAAAAAAAAGCACACAAAGTAAATAGCTCCTCCTGCTCTTTGATAATATTGTCCCAACTTTCCTAAATCCCTCCATTCATTTTGGGAACATCAGTTTTTCCATACTGTTTTTCAGCTTCTCCCAAATGCTAACTGCTTTTAGGTTCACTAGCATAAGTTAAGTGGGGGTGGGGAGGAAACAGAGAGATTTACTCTATGTGAAAAAGCCTCTCAGCACTAATCCAACATCATATTTGGAAACTCAAGCTCCTAGTGTCAAAACTCAGAGGTAAGGTTGAAATCCCTTACAGCATTCACTAACCTGGCATGATACAAAGGAGCATCCCTGGCAAAGCCTGACTGAAGCTGTGAAGTTGCTGGAGAGCGTGGAGCCTTCTCCCTTTAGGGGCAGACTGTGGAGTACATGTGAAATTGCTCAAAGGCATTATCGTTACCAATTTACAGTTCAGAATCTTCCTATTTCAAATCCGTCAGTCACGCGCCACTATTTAGACATCGCCAAGTCTCAGGGTACTATAAAATCCTCCAGATAGTTTCTTTTCTACAAACACCCACAGGCAGCATATGCAAAGTATCATTTTAATGCTACTTAATAGGAACTGAATTTGGTCCCAAATACAGTGTCAAAACTAAGAAAATACTGGCTGATGGCTGAGTGACCTACCAGTCATCTTGGATGCAGTAGAAAATAAGCCAGATACCTGATTTGGGAATTATATTTTTAATTTGCCTTCTGTTCCACAGGGTAATATTACTGAAGCTTAGCCTCAGACTCTGTGCCACCCTGAAACTCTGTGAGAATAATTTTCAGGTACTTCTGTATTTTTGCCTGCTGGGATACAAGTCACATTGACAGACGACAGACTAAAACATTTGGCAGAGGTGTAAGAAGTAAGGTAAAAACATTCCTCTTGCAGACACTTGACTATGCTTCTGAAGACCTAGCTGTAAAGCCAAGATCTGACACAGACTTGGTAAAGTCATTTGAACAGATTTCTAGCCATTTTCTCAGAGTAGGATTAACCTATTTTACACAAGAGATGCTGTGTTAAAAGTGAAAATACATAGAAAAAGAGCTGCAGATAAAGAACACGGGGAAAGGTATTACACACACTTTCTGCCTATATGGATCCCACTTCAGAGAAGCTAGGCTTGCATGAATCTTCTTGGCAAAAGAAGCCTTTCTGTAGCTACTAATATCACCTTCTTGACTTTCATGGACCCTGTAGAAGGACCCATTGCACCCAGAAAACAGAGTGCTGCTTTTTCTAACTGCAACAGTTAGCTAAATAAAAGGGTAGCACATTTACAAACCTCTCGTCTGTACATCATGGCTATAACTGTAAGATCACTACCAAAATAATAATAATAAAAAAAACACCAAACAACAAACCCAAATCATGACCCCTTAAAAAATGTAAATCATAATAGTACCTAGACCAGAGGGTAGAGGAGAGAATGCACCCTTTGATCTCATTTCACTTCTAATTGCAAAATGACACGTGAACAGAAATCCAGTGAGTCATAGATGAGTAACATGATTTTGTGCAGCAGCAGGGAAGAATTAAGGAAAGCAAGCCACCAGAATACCCAAAGCAAAAATTTACATGAGGATGAACTCGGGTCTTTTCAGCTGCAACAGCAAGTATTGCTATCTAGCTAGGTAAGCATTCGAGAGAAAAAAATGAGCACAGAATACTAAATTAGAATAGTCCCTTAAACACTCAGATTGCAGTTGCTCTGGAAGAAACATACTTGTTTACAACCTCTACTTGAATATTTTTAATGATGTTGCAAGAGAGGCAAAGCACCACCTTTCCACAGTAATTTTTCATCCAGACTTAATGATCTCCACAGACCAGCAATGCACAAAACTTAGAAATAAATAATTGATGATTTTACACAGTCTGAGCTGGCTGAGTCATCTCCAATAGACTATTAGCATCATGAGCTCAGCTGGTATAAAATGCCTAGAAATATCCAGTTCTTCCTGCAATCGGAGCCTTTATTCCACTCAGGCTGAGACAGTGAGAAAATAAACAATTTAAGGAAAATCTGAGGGTTAGGGTTTTTTATGTTTCGGGTTTTTTCTGCACACAAAAAAAAAAAAAAAAGGGCTCTGCTCCCCCCCCTTCCTATTTTCAATGAAAAAAGTTCATTCTCTAGTTTGCATAGCTCAAGTCACAGCTTCCTCTGCACACCTACAGCTCTCGTGCAGGTGAGGAAAACAAACAGAGCTGTTCCAACACGAGAGGCAAGCTCCCAGTCTCCCAGTTCAGGACCAAGAAGTCAACAGCATTGCTCCTGGGATGTTCCTAGGGACATGTGACAACTACAGATCATGTCACTGTAGCCACCACAGTTGCCTTCTCCATTTGGGAGCATAAATACCATAGCTCTGCTACTTATATTTAGGGAAAATGCTAATCCCCATACTGCAAATAACCTTAAGAACTAACAAATCTCACTTGCATCTTTGGAGGAAGAACTAGCAGACTCCATGGCACAGGACTTTAGGGACACAACACAGTTCTTATTAGAAGGAAATTGAGCTAGCTGGTATTTGAGACCTTGTCTAAGTAGGTTTTTTTGATAAGAAATAAAGTTCACACAGAGGCAGAAGGGATTTATCAACAGCGTGTCAATGTGTCAAAATAGTCCAAACAGATGCTTTTGTTTGGGCAACAACAGGAGTTTTACATACAAAACCCGATTTTTACTGGTTGAACCTTAAAAGAAGCTTACAGAAGTCTACCAAAAATCTTTTCCGGTGTAGACCTGTCTAAGTGACAAGAGATCTGACAACTTCAAACAATCTACCAGATCAGCCATGGTTACAGGCCCGACTATTCACAGAAAAATAACATCCACATACATATTGTAACTTGCCCTGAAGAGGGTTGTTACCAGACAGACAGTCATCTAGTCATCCCATATCCTGCAGTTTATCATACTGTTCTGGATACACACACCCCTAACCAGCCCTTTTTGCAGGAATTATATGAGGGGGAAAAAAAAATGGCATTGTCAAAAAAAAAATTAGCCTGCCTTTCAGCTAACTCCAAAGCCAATTCTTCAGTTTGTAATCTTCTCAGAACACTATGTGTAAGAGACAGAGGAGGGAAGAAATACTAAATTAAAAACATGAAGTAAAGCTGTGAAACGCAACTTTTGCATCTTGATGAAGCATACCTGGGGCATATCCCCAGCACTCAGAGCTAAGTGTTTTAAGGGTTTTACCCCTGCCACCAAAAGGGGCACTGCGTTCATCCTCCATCTCTCACCATGGGTTCTCATGATCTCCTCCATACAGCCCAGAAGCTAAAGAGCAAATACTCCCTAGATGTACAAAACTAAGTTCTCGCTGGGTTAGTCAATTCCCAGTACCCAGCTCCAGCATAAGTGAATCAGAGAAACCACCCTTTTTGATTGCAATTAGATGTTGGATTGACTTTGCACACCATAAACCCCCCATCATCAAGGGTACCCTTGGGAATGAGTTGGTATGTCTACACGATGCAGCACAGCAAGGGGCAAAGTTTCTAGCTCAGGTCACAAAAGCAGGCCACTAATTTTCTAGCACCCAGCTGAGCACCCTCTGAGGCACAGAGGTGCCCTAAGCAGTACCAATTTTACTTTCATGACTGGTCAAGACAGCCTGATGCTGACAACCAAATGGATTATTCCCAGAGGAGTAAAACTAAGGTAACCAAGATGATCTTGCACTATCACGGTTGGTTCTCCTGCAGAATTTGGATTTTCTCCATGCCCATGAGCCCCTTTCTCTTGCCCTTCAAGCACGGAGTTGGAACAACTGCCTGTCTGCAGAGAGGCAGGACCTCCCTCATCCTCTCTTCAAATCAGACCAAAGCTGTTGGACAGGAAGGGACATCACCAGCTCTCTGCCAACTAACATCAATAACTTCAATAGGAATTGCCCTGGAACCAGTACAAACTCTGGGCTCCTGAAACAAACAGTGAACCTCACTCTGTTCTCACACAGAGAAAGAGCCACTTTCAGAGAGGTTCACAAACTCTGGTACCCTATTGTCACTATTTCCTACTTAAATATCTAAAATTTAGAGCTAGACAAATTTTTTAAAGATTCAGGAAAGAACATACTATATTTTAATTTCTTCCATGATTTTTTCCTTTGAAGAATTAATAGTTTCCATTACAAACAACCAAAACCCCAAACAAACAACAACCAAAACCCCAAACAAACAACAACCAAAACCCCAAACAAACAGTAGCATCCCAGCTCATCAGGTTTGCACCTCCTTAGTCGGGAAAGGTAAAAGCTATGGAAGATTCCTTCACAAGGAAAAATTCTCTTAAAAATTGAGACAGACTTTCTCCATTTGAGGAAAAAACGATCAACCAGTTCCACCTAAAGAACTATAATAAGACATCAAAGTCATGACATCCTGAACTAAATATGTGGAGACCTGGCTTAAGCCAAGATAATACTTTTTCGGTGGTATCGTCTACGCATTCAAGGTCTCCCACACAACACAATCATCTAAACCGCTGTCTTTATGCTGCCATTTACGGAATGGACAGGGAATACCTTACCAGTTATCTTAAGGAGCTCATGATCAAAACCGATTGTGCTTTTTGTTAATGTAACATAACAATGCTTGTAGATTGGGCTGGGACCAAACAAAGGACAATTGACTACATCTAATAGAAGTCAGTGCTGGCTAAAACATTATGAAGGTACCACCCCAGAAAGATAAGTAAGAAAATACTGAAGTCTGCTTATTGCAATTAGTACTCAAATTACTGCTAATTAATGATTCAAAATGAAGTAGAACATCCAGCTCACGTTTTATTGAACAATATTGTAAGATTCTCTCTCTCTTTCCCTGACTCATCTGAACAGAGTGCTAAATGAAATTCCACCCACCTAACCCCTCCCAAAAAAAGAAACCCAAACAAACAAAAAAAATTCCAATATTCAAGACCTCTGAAACAGGGAGAACAGTTGGGGTACTAAAAAGAAATTAACCACTTTTGTAAACTTGAATAGTAAAAATACCTTAAAAACAATAACTTGTTTATGACTGAGAACTCTGTCTAAAAAAAGCACATTCAGAAAACATCAAAGTAGAGAAGGGAAAGTGGAACTGAAATGGTTAAGAAAAAAACCTAGATCATGAAGATACTATTACCAGTGCCTAGGGAAAAAATATTACATTTTTTAAAATTAGGTACCATCTTCAAAACAATCTTTTCTTATGTCCTTACAGTGTCTCAGTGTGAAGTGTGCACTGCCAGAACGATCCTGTTTTCCAGTGCTTCTGATGGGAAAAGATATTATGCTATAATGAATCTAACAATCTTATACCTTCTGTTTATAATGGGCCCAGAATGCTCCCAAAAATAATTGGACTAGTTTCTTAGCTTAAAGTCTTGTACTATTACCAGTGCTTAGCAGCAAAGAGAATTGAACACTTTACTAAGTAATAACATGAAAACGCAAAGGAAAACTTTCCAACATACTGGGAAGTTTTATCAGGCATTGGGTGATAAAAGTTCAGCTCAGACTGTGGTCAACTGAGGCAGTATTCTGGACCTGATTTATCAGAGGTAGGGGGTTTTAACCACTATATATTAAAATACTATATTGAAATAGAGCCTGGTGGCATGCAGCAGGATTGAACCAAGCTAAACAAATTGCACTAAGGTGATCAGAATGTACGTATCCTTCAATTCTAACTTGGATCAAATCCTTCCTAACAAATGGATTAAGACTTATTCTTAGCACAATCATTACCTAGACAAGGAAAAAAGATCAGCAACACTACTCAAAAACCAAATCTTGCAATAACGGCTAAGTCAGCATTTGTGCAGCTTCAACATACAAAAGTCAACCAAATCATCCGTTTACCTTAACATAAATTAACCCCTAATTAGCCCTGAAATATATACCCACAGTAGATTTCCATTTTGCTGCCTTTCCCACAGGCAGTGCCATTCCCCCCGAGTTCTGGTCTTCCTTTGAAGAACTGAACGCTTCATACTGTAGATCCTATCTCAGCAATTAGAAAAATCTACCTGAATATCTTTATTTGCAGCACAATTAATTTAAACCTAATGCATTTAAATGTTACATATGAGCAACGCTTCCAAATGGATTTGTTAGTTTCTTCAGAATGCACAGGCATTTCAGGTTTGCATTTGCTCAGAGCTCCTACATAAACAATCTGACATTGGCTGTGATTGTGTGTCTTATTTCACTTGTTTGCTATGGCTTTTAAAAAGCCCTGATGAAAGGGTTATTATTAAAATGTTCCATCTGATCCCCCCCCCAAAAGCTCTAGTAGACAAGATGTTTTACTCATGACTACTCTAACTGCATTCCTCTGTAGCTATACTAAAATGCTACTCAACTGCACATGATTTCACAGATAAAGACCACACAATGAATGTTAAGAGCAGACTTCATTTCTACCATCTCTAAAGAAATCAGGCTTTAGGTCAACCAGGACTTCTGATGGAAACAAGATGACTCCCCTTTCATATCACTTATTTGTGACCACATAGCACTTAAAGTTCCAATTTCTGTGTATTGGGACATAATCATTCTACTTCAATCCCCCTATGCTTTAAACAAACAAAAAACCCACCCAAAAAACCTCCAAAAATGTACTGACAGATCGAGATTCTGTTAATTCTGAAACCAAGAAAAACTGTTCTTAAAGAAGATTTAAGGGCATCTTTTACATCACCAAAAAAGAAGCAATTAAAAGGTTTCTTTTCTCCTTTTAGCCCGGGGAGATGCAATTTGCTGTTCCTTTCTGAAATAAAGTACAAGTCTCTTGGATGCAACATGAAAATTTCCAAGAACTCATTTGTTCAAGAATACATTTTGTACGTTTACTAGGTGCTTGAGCTAATGGAAAAATAAGTTTGGAACAGTGAAATTTAATTTTGTAATTAATGATCTATCACATCTATTCCTTTAAAGATGCTTATGCCTCAGCAGAACTTACATACGCAGAAAAGTAACGCAAATGGAACACTTCTATTTTGAGGCATAATTTCACTCCAAAGATTTATAGCAGCTTATGTTCTACCCTGTTTCTTTCATCAGTAGATAAAGTACTGAACAGAAGAGATCAGTCCTATTAACCTCAACTTCCATATGGAGAAAGAGCCTCTCATTGAAATACACTGTTTTGTCCAACATGGGTTGGCCCCTCCCTGCATCAAGGGGCTGCCAGTCCCTACACCAGCTATCACATGGTATCCTTTCTTGTTTTGCTTTCCTGGCTATCAACTTGATATAAAATGCACCATTAGAGATACTACACACAAGAACTATCTAGAAGTCAACTGTAACTCAAACTTGTGGCACACTGGAATCAGAGCTTTTTGGATCAAGTTCATTTCTGCAAAATCTGTCAAGACTATACTAGAAACTGACTTTACTATGCAACAAAAGAGTCCATGTGATCTCCCATATCTATCATTCCCCCCAAAAAATATTAAAAAAATCTGATTTTGTGTTGGCAGAGGTGTCTTCATTCTTCATACTCTGGCGTTGTGTCTAATGCCAACAGGAAACACACAGCCAGTGCATCACATTGTCAGATAGCCCTCAGGAGACACCTTTGCCGCTCAGCTGCTGCAGATGTACATATAAACAAATGGCAGCAGATGTCATCATTCAAAGGATGCATTTGTGCAATTGCTTGCAACATTATAAACTTTAATGCTCTTGAGAAATGGTTTTATATTGGCTTGAGGTTAGAGAACGAATTAAACGCTATAAAAGGTGATTGCTGAGGAGTATCTAACAATTCTTGCTTGTATAAATGGGTATTACCCTCACAAAATTTTTCCACTTAGAAATATCTTGGCTTCTGTGGGGGTAAAGCTACTGAAGAACGGTCAATAAGGAAGTTTCTGCTGCTAACCTAAAAACATTTATGTGCATCAGCCAGCACAGTTGCCAGTCTTTGCAGTCACAACAAATACAAGATTCCTCAGGAGGGCAGGGAGATTAAGCAGTGTTTGCGATGCTTGTCGAGTATTTCTTGACAAAATAATTCAACTCTGATAATATTTGGTGATAGAAAAAGGTAGACAACATCATTATGTTGTCTAAAACACACCGACTGCCATCGGCCATTCTATTTATTTCAGACAGGACTGTTAGGAACCTCTGTTGGAAAACATTTCATTTCATTCAAGTTACTCTGCAAACCCCATCCCTGACGTTCACAAGCAGGGATGAACCCTGACATGGTCTGAGCAAGACCTGTGTTCTCAGGCTGGCTGCAAGGTAAGCAACAACAGACTTGGCAGCGTTCCTCCTCGGTCTAGGACTTGTCTTGCCTGTCTTGTTCACCCTCCCCCCAAAAAAAACAAGTCCCATTAATCACTGTCACGCTTGTTTTTAAAAATGAGTACATATCTTCTTTGAAACCCCATTCTAAAGAGAGCAGGAAATTCCCATGGGAATTACAAGTTAGCACTCCGGTAAACTCATAAAACACTGATGGTTTTTGTGGCTGGTAGAGACCTCGGGCACTTCCGCATCACTGTCATGAATGCACTGCAGTTGTTAGCAATTCAAAATTAAAATACTTACTCTGAAAATGGATCGTTTTGCTGCTTCATGCTGTCAAATCAATGAAATATTATTGCCCTCCTACAGGTTGGAGGCTGAAGTTGAATGAAAAAGGAATTAAGCTGAATGCTAAATTTAGCACTATCCATAGGGAAACCAGGGGCTCAGAAACCAAAAGTGATTAATCTTGCAATGACTAAGTATTGGATTAGCAGCCTGAATTCTCCATCAATTTAATTTTTTTTTTTTAACCAATATTATATAAGGAAAGTCTCCCTGCTCGGTTCCTGCCTCTCAAACAAGCGCTGAATAACCAGCTCCGTACCAGGCAGGTTGTGGATAGACAGCAAGTAAATCACCTTATGAATAATACACACACGTTTTAAGGGCCAAAATATCATGGTTTTTCTTTATCAGAAGACTACCTAACTTGCAGTATGAGCCATCACCCAATTTTACCTTTTCTCTTGCAGTGATACTTTTTTGTAGAAAGTACTTTTTTTGCCTTTTCCTTCTACTACCCTATCTCCAAACCAGAAATGAATTAAGTAACAGAGCTGCAAGGACACAGTTACTTGAACCTTCACCAGTAATTTTCAATGAGATTAATTGACAGGATATTTTTAAACAGCCTTTGACAGCAATACAAGTTGAAACAAGGGACTGTCTTGGTTCTGGGGGTTTTTTGTGCTCATAAAAATGCCAGATACTGCACTGGACAGCGAGGAAGGAGGCAGCAGAGCCGACAAGATGCTCCTTCCCCAGGCACGTCAGGGTGGTACATGGCAATTTTCACAAGAACAGAGCTGGCACCTCTTCCCCAGCAGAGCTGTTAGCTAAAAACAGTGACCGTGAGCACTTTTAGGCAAGCAAGCTGTGTATTTCTCCCACGCTTTGCCAGACCAGAATTCAATCTGAGTACGCTGTCAAAGGAGGGCTGATAGCAAGCCACTAACCCATTCCCTCTTCCAGGCTGGTTGCTTCCAACAAGCTCATTTCACAGGATAGTTAACCAGAGCCTCTCATGATAAGGATGACTGCTCAAAGCACTTAGGGTGATGTTGTTTAAACATTAAATCTATATTGGGGTCCTTGACCCAAGCAGTGATATACAATGCCTGAGATTTAACATAGTTCTTAAGAAGAGGGAAAAAAAAGAGCTTACAAAGGTTAGTGGAGTGGAACAAGACATGAAACTTTCTATCAACACTCCTCTGTTTCTCTAAGTCCAATTACATCTCTTGGCACTGTGGGTATTTCTCACATACAATGCTTTCACACAGCATTTTATTTACAGCAAATACAACTACGCTTTCAGATTAATTTGCTGGGTAAAGATTTCACATGTGAGATTAGCTAGCATTCTTCCAATTATTCTGGTCCTTGAGCACCTAATATATTCCCAGGGATATTTATGTGGTATAAGAATACTCCACTTTATTTCTTTGCAGGGAAACCACCTGAAAGGGGGAAAATAAATCACTTTGTCACCAGTTCAGTGATATGTCCTGATTTTATGTGGTATGTAATTGTTTATGTAATAATTTCTTTACATTATAAACATTTAAAGATTACACAGAGCTACTACAGTGAAAACATTTTTAAGCATTAATGATGAAAATGGAAGAGAGTTCAAACAATTCTCAAACACAGATATTTTCCCTTCTGTTTTCCAAAAGCATTTTTGACTTAGGGCCATCACATTTGAACTCACCCTGGCTGTTTCCACAACCACTTCTGAAAATCTCTCTCTCCTGTCATAAAGGTGCTTTAACTTCATTACTGCTTGAATCCTTTGAATTCCTCTCCAGGTCCCTAGGTATCCACACATAACAGAACACCCATAATGTGTGGTTTGTCCTAATTATCAGAAGTCATGAGTGTTGTAATGGTTGATTCGTGAACCACATTTTTAACGGCATGAAAAATATTTGCTCAATTAATTTGGTTGTAAGTTCTTTCTGCAGCCTTTATTTTAACAAAGGTATAGACACACAATCCCATGTCACTTGGTCAATAGAGAATGAGTCACCTGCTGTCATGCTGCTCACACTTTCACCCTCTACTTGTATTAGCAACTAAAGAGTACTAATTGAGCATATGGATTGCACTGAAGGTCAAGACCCACTTTAGCTAGGAGCAACCACTGAATTATACCACCACTATGGAATCTGTATGTCAAGTAAAAACGTACATTAAGATTGCATTTGTCAATAACACCTTGTTGCATCAACTGTCTATAAATTGCAGTTCCCTGTTACCGTGCAAGAGGGACAGTGCAGAAACCTGAAGCGTCAATGGTGGCTACTATGCTTCGTTCCAGGCACACGGAGGTAAGAACATCTCAAAATAATTATTAGGCTTTGGCAGTTTCCCTGAATTTTGAGAGAACTTCCACAAATTGTCCCGCCCAAACATTATTTAGACCCCTTCAAGTATTTGGAAATATTGAAAAAATATTGAAAAAATTCCCAAATGCTCCCACATATCTAAAATGGCTGTATTCATAGCCCAATTAGTTTAGTGTCAAAATTGAATTCCCCCCCCAACCTCCCTCCTGTGAGCAGTAGAGGTGTTGAGTAGAGAACAACACTTTTAAGTGCCAAATTTGCAAATGCCTCCTGAGATTTTGCACATGTAAAAAATCTCATTCTGGGCATGGCAATTAGTAGAGGGACACCTGTATTTGTCAGCCAAACGTTCGTGCTCTCCTATAGTCTGCTTGCCATTGCATTTAACAACATGGTCATTGAGCACACAAACATTGAATCCATAACATGCAATTCCCTGTAACTGCTGTTCATCTCAGTGATGGCCAGTAGAAAGGAGTGAGAAAACCCAAGAGGCTGCACTTGGATCTCTTGCGCCGAGTTCTGGCAAAAACATCAAAGTGGGTAAAAATGTGGAAAAGGAGGAAAAAAAAAACCCAAAAGGTGTGGGGGACAGAAGTGCTTACATAGTCATGACAGGTGATTTAGATTTGTCCTGTTAGGTGGTCTGTTATAGAGGGAAAAGAAAAACCTACATACACACTGAATACCTCTACCTTATGCCAGGGGAAACCAAAACTGTTGAAAATTGTCAGCACTCACATGAGGTACTGAGAAACAACTTTAAAAGGCCTGAAAGACCATACCTCTTTCCTCCTCCACCTCAGATCAAGTGAGGTTACGTACTTACACAAATCCTGACAGGCAAGTGCCACACTGGAGTTCTACTAGAACTAAGGTAATGGTGGTGGGATACTGTTGAGCAGCTTCCAATACTTAGACTAGAGAAACAATGAAGATAATCTTACATTTTAAAAAAAAGAAGTTCATGGCCTCAGTTATGTTGGAATATTAAAGTTCTCCTTGGCCAACAGTCTAAGCTTCTCTCACAGTTAGTTTGTGGCAACTATAGGAACTGAATCATGAAGCATCCAGGGGAAAGCAGAGTCCCAAAAAAAGCCTGTGATTCATTCTACAGTGTCCTGTTACTTCACGGGGGTGAGTACTATTACCAGCACTCATGACAGTGAGCAAGCCTGACTCGTCAACCTGATTTTTTCCAACTCTGAACTCACAAAGCTGCAAGAAATCTTACTCATGGTTGCCGTGCTCATGGGCTTAGAGACGGGCAGAACTAATAGACAAACTGTGGTTTTGTAGCAGTGTTCATCAAAACTAAGTGAAAAGTGCAACATGTTTATTGTTTAATGAATTTTCACATTCTCTGGTTAGTTTAGGTCAGTCTCCACAGGAACCTGAGGGACCTTCTGCACCCACTTTAAGAGGCTTGATTATAAGGCCCTTAATTTTTCTTTTTTTTTTTTTTTTTTTTTTAAGGATCTAAATGAGTATAAGCATCAAAACAACAGTTCTGTCTATGCTTCAGGAGTAGCAGCTGACAAAGTCATGTTTTCATCTTACATGCTGTATTTCTTGAGTACATCGAGTGTTAGACTTTCAAGAAATGAAGGAAAAAAGCCTTTTCCTGTAAATAGCATAGAGCTTTTCCGATAACTCAGCACCATATTGCTACTGCACTCCTTAATGGTATTTTGGTACTGACAATGCTGTACAAGTTAAGAGAAGTAAGCCTTTCTGCAGACAGAAGTGTTCTTACAGAGTTGGACTGAGGCTTCTGCAGGACTCTAAAGAAGTCCCTCTTATACATATATATATATATATGTATAACAGACATTTGAAAGGAATACATCTCCCATCTTCCTTCACAAGTGGAGACTGCAGTCCAACTTAGGGACATCAGCCATTTGCAACTGCTATTGGCTTTGTGAATTTCAGGTCGTGAGTGAGAAAAACCCCAAACCTCACATTGTCCCTTTGTATTGGAAAGGAACGTTGGAAGCAGCAGCACCAACAACCGGGCCCTTTCCTCTGCCCACTGCAACAAGTCAAGGCACGACCTTGATGTTGCCAGTTTCCAATTAATACTCTGAAAAAGAAAGTTATATATATACACCCAATCAAAAATATGAAAAGGAAGAAGGTTTCCAGGCTGTATAGCTGAAATATGAAGCTCCTCACAGCTGGGCTGAGTGAATCTAAGGATCCTTTCGAGTCAGCAACAAGCATCACTGATGCACAAGCCCAGCACAGTTTGAAGAGATTTGTGCTTAATCACATGCCTTGGAAGTCACAAAAGAGAAAGAAACAAAGCTGGTCTGCAGACAAACAGATTCCAGCCTACCTGCTTTTTTACTTTTGCCCAGAACTCTTGAAGCTGGTGCTTTTCTGTGCTGTTGAAACTGTCATTTAATTGATTGCCTCAGTTGCCAAGGAAACCAAAGGAATGATGCTAATGGATACTATTTAGGACACTGAAAAGCTTAGAAAATAAAATTGTTTGACATGAAAAGCATAGTGTCACAACTTGGTTAAAAGCTACCTTGAGTCTTAGTACAGAAAAGAGAACTAGATAGGATTTTTTCCTTTTCTTCCCTCTGACAATATTTTTTGCTCCGATACTTATAGCTTTATGCACTGCTACTTGTTTGACTGTCAGCATCACTTTGTAGTCATTTTTCTAGCTTTATTTCCCAACACAGAAGTTAGCTTAAACACAGAGTCATTCTAATTCTAAACAGCAAAGTCTAAACTTTTTTTAAAAGCATCAAACATGTTGCAAAATCAGATTTGACTTTGGGAATGCCCTCCGGTGTTTAGAATTTTTAAGTCAAAGACATTTGATTTAAGATACTTCCACCTTTGCTTTCATGAACTGTAAGTTATGGAAGCTTTTCATAACAGATGTGGCAGACCTCATAAACTAAACCTACCTGTTATAAATTATTATGGTTTTCAGGAACCTATGTTTGCATTTCAAAAAGAAAAAAAAATGCTCATTTGAAAAGACAGATTTCCTAAAACATAAGAAAACATCAGGGAACTGTAAATTATTTTTTCCTTTTTCACAAGCTATACGTTCACAGCATGAGTCATATATCAAAAGCAACCACACAAGTCTGAACTTATACCAGTGAAGGATCAAGCTCCAGGCACATATTTATTTACAGAAGGCTTGAGTAGTTATTTCTGCACTGAAGTCACAGATGACCCATAGTCAGACACCTTGTTGCCATGGAAATCTCACACCACCACCCTCTGCCTTGCTCCCATCCAAGATCCTCCTTTGCATTCCTTGTGATCCCTGCCTGCCACAGCTCTCATGGGCCCCGTGTCAGGAGCTGGCAGGACTGGAGCACATTTAACCCTGCCTGGCACTTCCAGTTACAAAAAGATCCAGAAAGTGAATCTTTAGGCTGTTGAGACAACAGGAAGTCCAAGCAAATTAACTCATCTAACCCATGCTTCCTAAGCTTACCTATAAGGATGTTATGGGAGACAGTGTCAAAAGCCTTGCTGAAGTCAAGGTAGACAAAGTCCACTGCTCTCCCCTCATCCACTCAGCCAGTCATGCCATCACAGATGGCTATCAGACCAGTCAAGCATGATTTCCCCTTGGTGAATCCATGACGACCACTCCCGATGGCCTTTTCTTCTACAGGATTGGAGACGATGCACGATCCCAGACCAAAGCGTCAGAAGGACTTTAGATGTTTTTTGCATCATTTCTGCAGTTGCAAATCCCTGCGTAATGGAGAATAATTATTCCCTTTTTCCTTTTTTTTTTCCTGTTGCACCCATGCCTCTACTCTACACTCTACTCCAGAATCATGTCTATTTATGCATGGAAAACTTTGCTCTTTCCTAATATAGAAGACAGGAACAAGAGCCTGAAATAACAGTTAGAAAACATAGGATTCAGCAAGCTTATTGGAAGAAATATGGCACAAAAGTCCATTATACCATTGAAACAGATATAGGACATTAAAATCACATATAGACCTGGTTGCACCCATTGTCCCTTGGGGACATTTCAAAACATTAAAAAAAATAATGGAATAGTCTTAGTGATTATTCTCCATACAGCACACAATTCTATTTCCAGAAAGATATCTCAATTTTACCCAACCTGTGAGCATTAGAACTGCAATGTATGAAGACATACATATTTAAAGCAATTTCAGTATGAGACCATTAGCATCACAGGGTAAGTGAAGGAAAAAAAAAAAGTTATGACATTTCCAATCGGCTCTAGGCAAAACACTTGAAGAAAACACCTTTCCACTACAGCCCAGTGCTGCGGTTCAGCTTTCAGTCTCCTCTGTGGCCTCAGGAGAGAAAGTTAAAACCAGTGTTCCTGACACTTTTACAGCTTGTGAAATTTAAATAGCTCTCTTCCTGGTTGAGACTGAAGGATTTTTTTTATTATTATTATTAGTCCCAGCACTGAAAATTAGCCCGCTCCAATTAAGGCTTCAACAAGAAGTAATGTCTCCCTTCAGGGAATACACTGACATTTTAAATTAAGAAACATTCCTGCTAACAAGCCTATAAATCTTCCCAATTAACTGTATTCTCCACTAGTTTATGAGCCTTCTTTTCAATTTGACAATCCTGATCTCCCAAGGGGTGCGGGAAGGACAAGACCTCTGTGGAAGCTGCCTTCCATTTCTTGCAGCAGGAGATAGAGACACCCTCACTGACCATATTTTTACGTGACACATCTGAGCCAAGTGGCATCTCACAGCCCAGGTACTTTTCATTGCTGTCAGGTGAAAAGGTTTTTTAGTCAGCCAATAGCCCCCGTGACACCTTTCTCACTCACTGTGTCAGCACCTCTAGGAACACGGTGTCAAGTGACTATCCCACAGGAGTGCTTTGCACACTCCTCCTCCATGGATTATTCTTTTTTCCATCCAAAGCATGCAGGGAACACAGTCAGGGTCTGCCCTCAGAAGCAGTGTCACGTAACAGTAGTTGGTGGTGCCAGGTAGGGTAGGCTGGAGGATAAAGCTAGCACAAGCACATCTATCAGCAATATTAAATTTACCTTTTCTTTCCCTAATATAGATGGGTTTATTCCCTTTGAACACATTAAAAGGGTAGCTGAAAAGAACAGCTAAATAGGGGATAGGAAAGAGACGTCTGAAATAGTGATAAACAGTGAAGAATGCAAGCCAAGAGGAGGGAAGAGAGAACAGAATTTTTATTATTTTATTTTTTTTTAAAGACAGATGTCAAAAGCTGTCATCCCAAGTTGGATGAGGCGAGCAGGGGTACTGCCTGACACTCTGTAAAAAACACAGCCAGTTGAAACACCGCTTTGGCTACGGGAGTGTGCCAAGTCAGAGAGCATAAAACGCGGTCATTACCGTAGGGTACCATGGCCATTACTTCAGGGTACAACGATGTGTCCTGATGTATGATGACAGGTACAAAATGAGAAGTACCTCATGGCTCCCGGGGAAGAGGGTTAGCACAGAAATGGCAGAAAGGTTCTCTCCATGCCACAGCATGGCTTGTTACGTTCCTCTGGAAGGAATGAGCGATGATGTTCCCCACCAACACCTTTTCTTTGTTGGTTTGCTTTGGGGTGGGTTTTTTTTTTGTTTTGTTTAGGATTTTGAGGGGGATTTTTTAGGATTCTGAAAGAAAACAATCAATCCAATAAGATACTCTTTGGGAAGATCAGTAGGAGGTTCAAATCTTTGCCTGCTAGGGCAGTCAAGAGGAAGCCATGCCAACATACCCTTTGCCCTACACCCAGGGATGCTGCGGGCACTCTCCTGTACGTTCATTCAACTGCAAGTAACAGCATCTCCTGGCAAGCCACGAGCCTCGTGCCCTACTGTTTCATTGACTCCATAAGCTTCACTTTCCGTTGTGTTGCCTGGGTTTCTTCTATTGCACAGAAGCAAAGAGCTAACGTTCTTCTTCCACTATCAAAGCTCAAACAATTGACTAACGCTTCAACAACTCGTGCATGAGATTTGCTCCTCAGGTATCAGGTGACCTTTGAGACTCCTTATCACACACAAACACGTGTATCCGTACAGCCCTGCCCTCTGTGGCTGTAACCCACCTTCTCACCCATTTAATCTGAGCTACGCACTGAGGCAGACAACTGCTCTGTGCCACCCCACCACACACACACACCGGCAACAACTGTCCAGGGTGAGGGATTAACAACTGAGGCAGAAAAAAGATAAAAAACAGAGCAGGACAGAAAAGAAACATCAAGTATTTAGAACAACATGCACCTGGGGAAGATGAATGTCAGGCACCAATACAGGTTAGGCATGGATCTGCTGGAGACAAGTTCCAAAGAGAAAGATCTGGGCATCCTGGTAGACAGCAAAATGACAATGAGCAAGCAGTGTGCTCTTGTGGCCAGGAAGGCCAACGGAATCCTGGGCTGCATAGGGAAGAGTGTGGCCAGTAGGTCGAGGGAAGTCATTCTCCCCCTCTACTCTGCACTGGTGAGGCCACAACTGGAATACTGCATCCAGTTCTGGGCTCCCCAGTTCAAGAGGGACAGGGAGTTACTGGAAAGAGTCCAGCGGAGGGCAACGAAGATGATTCAAGGATTGGAGCATCTTCCTTATGAAGAAAGACAGAGAGCTGTGACTTTAGCCTGGAGAAGAAAAGGCTGAGGGGAGACCTTATCAATGCTTGTAAGTATCTAAAGGGTGGTTTGAAGGAGGAGGCAGCCAGACTCTTTTCAGCAGTTGCCAGTGAGAGGACAAGGGATAACAGGCATAAGTTGGAACATAGGAGGTTCCACTTAAACATGAGAAAAAACTTCTTCACAGTAAGGGTGACAGAGCCCTGGAACAGGCTGCCCAGGGAGGTCGTGGAGTCCACTTCTTTGGAGATTTTCAAGACCCGCCTGGATGCCGTCCTGAGTAACATGCTCTAGCTCTGGGCAATCCTGCTTCGGCAGGGGAGTTGGACTAGATGATCTCTATGGTCCCTTCCAACTCTAAAAATTCAGTGAAATTCAGTGAAACATATAAGCAGGCAGTAAGAAAGACACAGAAGATAAAGACAACACAACCAACAGTGTCTGCCAACACTGTCATGATGAAATCAGGACAACAGCGCTTATATATGCACATACATACACCATATTCCAATATAGAATAGACATCCACTTCCTAACACCAATACCTGATGTCACCCATACAAAATCCCCAGGATCACAGCCACAACAGCACAGCAGGCGCAATGGTGTCACAACAGCACACATCTTGCAGAGGTGACTGTACCTCACAGCACTGTGCAGACACAGTCCCAGAGAACCCATGGTCACCATACCTGTTCACCAAGTGGTTTGCCTCCACTGGTGATTTTCAGTCCAAGGCCAAGGTATTGCAAACCAGGCTCACAGACAGAGCTCTCCATTTTGCAAATAATTTGTTACTTCTTCATTCCTCTTTTCCACCCATCTCTGGCCCTTCCAAGAGCACTCCAGTCCCTTTACTACAAGGGGAAAACTCTGCTAGGCTTTCCTTGGGTACAAACTCTGCCAGGAACAGGACAAATGCATGCAACCAGGAGTATGTATGCTCATGCAACAGTACGCTTTGGGACTGGGAGCTGGTAGCACCTCTCCTGCCCCACAGCACAGAAATCACTCGTGCACTGCCCCCCAGGGACAACCATACAGGCACAATCAAAATATTTCACAGAGAGATATTAGAAAATAAAATTTTGCTGATTTAAAATAAAAAAAAGAAATAAACCAAAAATGGCTATTGACCTGGCCAGAACTGAGGAGGGGTGGAAGAGGTAAGAAATAACACCACAGGTCCTCCCACTGAAAATGCAGCACATGTCACTGCCTCCGTGAAGTGCGACAAGAAGCAGAGCTTCCACAGCGTGGCCTTTGCAAACCAAATAGCATTAGTCTATCACAACTCAGAAGAGTCCTGTGCTGCCAGGTCGAGGGCCGCTGCAGCTGCCTTCAGACTGGGAAGTAAGGAAAAATTGTCCCTTCCCAAGAAGCTCAAGATTGCTGGAAAGGCAGGTAGTAAAAGCAGCGAGTGCTTCTGCAAACCCTGTAACCCACATTCTGAATCCAGCAGGATTAATCTGTCTGTACATCAGGCTTGCTCTGAGGAGCATCTGTATTAAGAAGATCCTGGACAGAAAGTAGTAGAGATACACACATTAAGGCCCCTCACTACCAAAAAAAAATAAAAAATAAATAAAATCTAATTCCAGTAACAACAGAAACACACCACCAGCTAAGTGGATCTGTGTTTACAAAGCCTCTAATGCTCAATTAGGTCTGTTTATCACCCTGCATAATTGTTGATCTTAATGCAGTCTCTTTATTGATAACACTGCAGCAACTGCTATTGCTGCTGTGTAAAAAATCTGTAGTGATAGAAACCTTACCAGATATGAACCTAAATGAGAGTGTTTGCTCATTGGTCGGGAAACATCGTCATGCTCTAATTAATTCAGAAGAGGCAGAAAATGGGTAACATATGGCTGTACTGTTACAGAATCAGTTAAACAAAAAACAAACCCCAAAAAACCCCAAACCAAAACCCATGTTTGTTTGTATTTCCACTACTAAGAGAACATGCCTACACGTTTGCTAAGCATTTTCCACCCCTCCTAAAGGCACAGACAGCATCTGCTATAGGTACAGTTCCCTCCGATGTCGAACACAGTGAAATCTCAGACGCAGAGGCAGACCACATGTGCAATTCATTGCCAGTTAGAACAACTGTGGCCATTAGAGATCCAAACAGAAAATAAGAATAAATTCAGAATATAGGTTTCTAGTTAATCCAGAGTTGCTTCCTTAACCAAACACAATGCAAAGATTCAGTAACATTCCAGCACTTTTGTCCTTCATAACACTAAACCAAGAAAAACCACATAAGAGATTTAACATCTCCTAGCAAGACAGGTTTGGAAACTACTTCTTGGGGTCAGCAACTCCTACCTCTTGTTGTTAAAATTCAAGCCTCATTTAAATAAGTGAATAAACAAAGACAAAAAAAAAAAAAAAAACAAAGCAGCATTCTCATAGGAGCTGTGGTCTGGGTTAAGTTTTGGAATTGTAGTTTTCAAAACTCTACAGTTTTGCCTGGATAGGGAAATCAAGAATCAGAAAGTCAGTACAGATTCTGGACAGCTGCTTTTTGGGACATTGCCCAACATCCAGGGGCCAGTGTGAAACACAGGTTCCCACTACTCCCCCATGTGACAAGGGGGGAGCCTCTGTACATTGCAGAAGTGCTTTGGACCTGCCCAACAGGGCAGAGAGACACCAGGGGCATGGCACACCTCCCTCTCAATGGCCGAACCAAATGGAAGTTAAATTAGCTTAAAGCTATATGCTTTGAGAAGGTTCTTCCATTTCTGTCTTCTCGGAGGCCCTGACTATTAGGTGTTTCTGAAAGCTGCATAGGAAGCAATTTGCTTATACGATAAAACTTCTCCCACCCCCAAAGTCAACCTAGCAATTCTTTCCATTCTTGGTGAGCTGCAGAGCCTCACACCAGCAAAGAGGAAAGTGCCCTTGTAGGACCTGGAAGAAGGCAGGACCCCTCCCCAGGCAGCCTACTTCTTTTGAAAACGTACATAATTTAGAGTATAATATAAGTTTACTGTTATTGCTTCCCACAAGATGTTGCAAATCCCCAGGACTGATCTCCAACCTTAATACGGAAACGGGGTGAACCGCAACAAGTGATGGGGCAGAGCAGAAGTATCACAGAGGGCTCCCAGATGTCCATAGCCTAGGGCACAAGAAGTCGGGATTGCTCCACACATCAGAGACCGACTGAACCATCAAGCCCATGGAAGCACTCAAAATAAAGAGTGAAAGAGGTGGCACAGCAAGTTCAAATAGTATAAAACACACAGAAGAGTTCTATGGGTGCCAGTACCAAAGGACTTATCTGCAGTGAA
This sequence comes from Tringa tobata, assembly GCA_033628505.1. Lineage (NCBI taxonomy): Eukaryota > Metazoa > Chordata > Aves > Charadriiformes > Scolopacidae > Tringa > Tringa tobata. The sequence continues at coordinate 11,678,784 of JAHREE010000131.1, forward strand.
CATACTCCCTACCATACCCACACTCCTCTAGGACAAGGGGCATCACTGGCACCTGCTGTTATCTTCCCTCTTTCCTGACCTGGCAGCCACAGCAGGAAAAACCCCGGGTTCCCCACAGCTAGGTGCTTGTATTTGACCATCAGTTACCACCAGCTTCCCTCCAGATGTGGGATGTGTTCCTTCATCCAGAGCCTTGAAGCGAGTCTCCCCCTCTGGGATTATCTTTTGGAGGTGCTGCTGAACTTCTTAGAAAATGAAGAGATATTCAGAGATACCCAGCCAGCAAAGAAACAGCCTGCCTCCTCTCCTGCTGCTCTCCCTGGGGGAGTTTTCCTCCTTTAGTGACTGTTAGAAGCAAACTCCAGTTCTTCCCACCTCACATTCACTTGCTATCAGCTACACTGTTTTACCTCCCTTCAGTTTGTCTTTTATTTTCTTGCCCCATCATACACCCCTTCCGTAGCATTCTTTCTACTGTGGCAAAGGCTAATTTCAGCAAGCACCATAGGGAATGAGGGGTCATGAACTCCCAGTTCATTTGCCACATGTAGCACTGGGCCTCCAACCTCCATCTGCGTGTTTCCCCGTGGGAAGGGAAAGATTTAATGCCCCAGCTCCTTCTAAGCTGCAGATGTAAGTGTCTTCATCTGAAAAGAAATCATAAAATTGTCACTTTCTGACTCCTTGCACATGCACTCAGACACGCCTGGGCTCTTCTCTCTTTCCAAACATTTTTATGACCACTGAGGGCTGCAACTTGATCTCAAGATTCCTTTTTATACAAGAGATGGTGAGCATATATAATAGGAAAAACAAGAAGCAATAAAGCAAGAGAAGGTGAAGTAAAAGCAGCAAACCAAAGAGAAACACTTCAGTCTTTAGTTCCCCTGAAAATAATCTTGAGAGTAACTACTCCATCTTATACCAGCAAGTACGAAGCTTGCTACAGTGGCACTTCATATCCCCCAAGGCAAAATTGTTCACTTTACCTGATTCCCCTTCGACTGAAATGTAGCAAAAAAAAATTTTCTTTGCACCAATGTGCAGACAGGACTATACTTACATGTTTAAGAGAAAGGAGCACTAAATCTTATTATTTTTTGCAAAAACCCAGACAAGAAAAGTAAGTGTGAATTATATTTTGACCTCCTTTGGCCTATTAAGATGCCACTATACAGTTTCCAACTAGAAGAGCAATCTTCTTTCCTCCTCCTATTCCTCTTTTCTCAAAATAAATTAGAGAAAAAGCTGTGAAAGAAAGTACTGACTTGATTTTATCAGGAAAGCGTTGCGCTTGTCTACACTGACTAGCTTCTGCTATTGAAAATTATAATAAGAAGGGCAGTATGTCACAAACACTTCTTGTCAAGAGAGAAAAAAATGAAGAAAAAGATCCTTCACTGAAGGGTGCAAAAGTTATTCTGTGATTTCACATTAAAACCTTAAACTTTCAGATTAAAACAGTATTTCTGAAAGCAGAAGTGCTGTATCACTATTAAAGTTTCTGAAATTAATTCACCATTGCCCTGGGGCTTGTTTATTAAGTTGCAGAAATCCAAGATGGATGTAAAACATAATTATAAAGTCTTACGTGGATTTGCATAGAAGCCAGAGTCCCACAAGGAATCAGGCAGGACATAAGCGACATGATGAACAGATTTGGGATTCCCTACCATGGATAAAAGGCAGCTTAATTTCGGAAGAAGAGCAGGGGGAAGAACATAAGCTTGTGTGTGTGGTATGTTTAAGATTTACTTTAAGGATGGAAATACTGAATATAAAGAAAAAGAGTCTTTTTTCTATATATGCACACTTTTTCCTGATACTCAGAGACATAATACTCATTTTCTTACATTCACAATTCTGTGCTTCCCTTCCTAGGGAAGGGGAAGTACTGATAACCTGGGGAAATATTTTTGATATATCCAGAAAGAGGTTGGAAAACTACAACCCTGAGTCTTACAAGATTACTTTATAGACCACTGTGAATCATTTAATCATTTTTTTTCCCCACAAACTTTCATCAGGCCTTCGGCAGTAGGTCAACTGCCCCTCATGAAAAGCCAGAGGACAGAGTCAAGTGCTCAAGCAGTCACAACAAACAAGGCCCACTTTGTTCACACAGCAAGGTTTGTAAGCTACTCAGAAGGAAAAGAGGAGTCAGGACACCACTTGGGTTTCTTCACTGTGAAGAAAAGGAAGGTAGTTGAATGAAAATGCACTAGGAGGATGAAGGATTGTCACCTACCACCTCTCCCCCACACAACATACTTTTCAAAATCCTCCCCATACGTAGCCTCTGAATCTAATCCCAGTTTTTCCTCATGTGCACCTCCCACGCTGGCAGGTGCTTCCAGGTGGGTATCCACTGGATAGCTCGGGTTCTTCACAGCAACTCAATGGTGCTCAAGAAGGGAATGTTAGCAGCTCTCATTCCTGGCATGTCATGGAAGAGCAGTCTGCTTTTGAGTCAGGAAACAAAGATGACAGGAGCAGAAAAGCTGAAGGCAGAAGAGATGCTGGCTATGAAAGACAAGGGCAGTTTGGAACTGAAACTTGGTAACAAGAACTTCTACTCTTGAAAATGAGCCCATCAGAAATCCTAGTCAGTGGCCTCAATAATCTCAATACACCCAGTCACATGAGGATCCCCTGTGTCTATGGGAATCACCAAGGTCCATGGCCATCAGATTTCTACATGTACCTCATGGTATATTCTAAATACTAGGAGAACGATGTGGTATTTAAGTTATATTGGGAACCCAACACTGCACAGCAGCACCAGGATGAAAGGAATGTGCAGGAAGCTTGGGGGTGGGGGTGTTGGGTTGTTTTTTTGAGGGTTTTGTTTGTTTGTGGGTGGGTTTTTTTAATCTTCTTCCTCAAATGTGCTGTGCTCATCTCAGTCAAGACAGCTGCTCTCATCAGTGAAGCTGCCTGGGTGTTGTGGTACTTCAAGATGACATGCTCCATGCTGCACGCAAATGGGATTATATACACAGGCACCATGTTCCTAAAGGCATGAATTAGGGACACACACTCACTCTGTATGGTCTCTGGAGAACCGATTTTTTATTTTTGTTTTTTGTTCTAGCACCGCGACCTTAAGATTCATGGCTCCTAGATGATTAGGATGGTAGCTACAGATTTGCTCTTGGCCTGAGAGCATTATTTCCTCCCACCCTCCATAGTTGCAGCATCTATACCCTGAATATTTCTGTACCATACAACAGCCTTACAGCTTCACAGCGCTTCCACGGTTACAAGACCATCCCGACCCCTAACACCATTATCGCTCTCCCTCCTTTTCTGCCTCCTGCTTTTTTTCCACGATTGTTTTCCATTCGATATGAATTTCCTTCCATCAGTGCCCATGGTAACATCCATAGAAATAGCAGCAGGCTAGACAGTAGCCACGAACAGCTCCCTAACCATGGAAACCTGCCAACACTTATCACAAATATAATAAGACATGCCACAGAAGCAAAAAGTGTAACAGCACTTCTTAAACTCTCTTGCACATTCTTGACACATCGTGGTAGCCAGAGCAATTTGTGAACGTGGTGAACCGCCTGTCTGGCCTTTTTACATTTGTATGCACCTTAATGGCATGTTCAAAGATTCTAGGGCTATAAATTCAACTAAATAGATACCTTCATGCTAGCCACCAAATAAAACTTGAGTCAGCATGCTGCCAGAGATGCTACTATGATAAAGATACACAAGACACGGTCTGCCTCATGCTGAAATAAACACCGAAACTGTTTTACTATGGAAAATTCTGAAGAGGAGCACTGAATATTTAAAATTCTTGCTAGTTCGGGATATGGCTTTTGGGTATGGGTGGTTGGCTGGATTTCTTTTTAAGTAACTTTTGTTATGAGATTGTGATGGCAGGTGACATGATCACATCCCAAAGAATTAATGACAAGAGCCTGGAATCCTGCAGTGATTTCTTTTAAAATAATCACCAACTGCCTCCCAGAGTGTCTGTTTACTGAGAGCATCAAATGATTAAGTTTACAACGGTGAATCAGAATGAGTAGCAGACTTGGGCTTATTTGGAAAGCAATCAAACTATATTTAGACTGGAAGATGTTGAACGCAATAAAAAAAACAGATATGCATCCTGTTAGGAAGTTCCACTCAGGGACAGAGAAACTTTCAGCATGCAGCAGAGAAGTGGGGTCTTGTCTAGACCTGCATGGGAATCAAGTCCAGATCCATATGCACTTCAGAGAAAGGCACAAGAAAGTCTGTGCTTGGCTGCCATGTGATGTTCAATTACTCAGGTTTTCCTCCCCTTCAATCAACTTAAGGCAGCATATGCCCCAGAGCACAGAGGTTCACATCTCTTATTTTAACAATCAGGTTCAGATCCTCAGCTGCTGTTTAACAACCTTTGGCTTTAAGTTACATATTTTCATCTGAATGCTTTCCACTGTTACTTGGAATGCTTGTTCACCTGTAAAAATGCTTCTCCTTTCCAAATCCCTGTCAATTTACAGGCTATACATGTGGATGCACCAAGCCTTGCACAAAAGTTGCTAACATGGCTTGTGTGTTAGAATGGCTATAATGGCTGTGTTTTGGCATTTCTGTATACAGGACTGCTTCCCAGAACATGGAGATGATTACCATAATTGATAAGACCGTTGATAATTACAGGCCTTTACTTTCAGCTCCTCAAAACCTGCAAGATCTAATGCATTCTGTGTAATCCAAGGTATGAATTTAAACTGCTGTACCAGAGCAGTTTAACAGCTGCACATGTGCACATACACCTAAGCCAACACTTTCCCATCAGAGCATCCTCACAGATGGTTGTATCTACATCTATAGAATTATATCCATATCTATAGAATTATATCCATACGACAAACAGCAGTACTTCTTTTAGAGGGGGCTTCTGCCCTTCACCTCTGACATCCCAAATTTACATTAACTTCTTTCCAAGTCCCACTCTGAACTCCCAAAGTTGCCTATTCCTTCTCTCGCCTATGCAGCTAAGAGGCTTATAGCCTCAGCCTGCCTAAGGTAGGGTAGTGCTGCCAGCTTCCAAACTGCACTTTGTCACATCTGCCCCCTGACCCCTCCCTCAGGTTCATGGTGGCAAAGAAAAGGTCCATAGGCAGAACTGAATGACAGGCAAAGGTGGGGGTGACAGTATCCAAAGAGGTGTTGCGAGAAGCAGCAAGTTCCCGCTCAGGCCACAGCAGGAATTGGGGGACTTTCTGTCACAGAAGTGAGATGCCACCATTTAGCCAATCCACAGCACCTTGTCTCACTTCCAAAAAAGAAATTCACTCTCTTACTGTGGTTTTTTTTGCAGCACACGTAACTTCTAATTTGGGCGTGAAGAACTCTAACACACTGCCTCAGAAAGGTGGTCTGCTCCCTTCCAGACCAACCTACAAGCAGAGTTTAGTATGAAAGTGACCCGAGAGAGGGGACTGCAACAGCAGAACAGCAGATTCACTTGCATCGTTAGTCTACGACAGAGTCAATCAGCCTTTATACACCTATAGTGCTTGGTCAGCAATTCAATATTCTTGGGTATTTTTCTTTCAAGTCATCCCTAACACCCTCTGACTCACTAAGGAGGACTAAATACAACTTCTGCTTCATTCACCGTTACTACAGCTGTGGGAGGAAAGCAAGCCGAGCCTGAGCACAGGGGTCCTAGCCATACCACCCCCTCAACTCACAACAAAACACACTGGTTCCCTCTAAATGCTCAATGAGTTTGGTGGCATCATCCTAGGAACGGTTGTAGAATCAGTAATATCAAGTGAACTGCAAAAAGTGGTATGTCAGTAGTTTCTATCACTTCCCTAATTACTGTCTGGGTAATGGAGCTGAACCTTTCCACACAGCTTGATGTTACTGCAGCAATTTGCCTGATGTAGCCTAAAGACTCAAAGAACATGATATTTCTTTTGGAGTTAAAAGGGAGGTTAATATCCAAGTACAATTTATAAAGGATATAATTAAAATCTCACTTGCGTGCTTTCCTAAGAAACTAGTCTCGTAGGATTTTGAGGAGCAAAACCTAGCCAGGAAGATGAGAGAGTTTTTCAGTAAGTAACAAAGCCGGAACATAAAGACAGAAATTAATTCTGTACACTACCATCCCCAAGAACAGAAAGTAGCAATAAAGGGAAACTGATAATGTCATTGTAGGGCTTGAGGGAGAAGGCCTTATGATTATATTTTTCAAAACTAGCCATGGAATTGAAAATTATTTAAATATTTCAAAAGGATATAGAAAAAGCACTGTTCTCTCTAGGTTTCAGTAAAAACAGCATCATTGGAGTGAGACTCAGTGGTTATGGAAGATTCCTCCTTGATATTTTTTCTCCAAAGGAGTTGGGAATTCAATACAATTCCTAAAATAATGTATTTTTTATTATGTATATAAAGCCGAACACAAACTAGATAGCACTTTTTGACCATTTGGACTTGGATTTTATATATTATTTTATGTAAACCAAATAAATTAGAAGATTTTGATGTAAGTGTGTAGCTTGCAATCTGCCCTTTCATCAGGTGTTGGCTGCATGCATTTGTTTTAATTTTAGAAAGTTGTCCCCTTAACCCTGAACCCAAGGAGAACCTATCATGTGGATAATTGATTTTGGTTACTTTCTTAATTTTATTTCCAGCAAATACAGAAGAATCACGTGCTTCTTTGACTTTCAAAATGTAAAATTCCCAGTTAACACCTTTCCTGTTTCTGCCCTTTCCCGTTAACACCTTTTCCATTAAAAGCATCTTTGATAGCAAGAGTCAGAGGTTGAGGCTGGCTCAAGCACACATAAAACTGATTAATCACTAAGAACACAGAGGCCAACAGCATAAATGACTTTGGTAGAGGACGTGCACACTTCCTACAGTGCAGTTGAAGGGTGCTGCAAACTGCTGGGGACAGACACAGCATGGTTTATGCTACAGAAAGCGAGAGCATTGCTGTACGAGAGCAATACTCAGCCCCAAAGCAGTTCAGACTAAGCTGTGATTACTATTTCCATGGCCTTTGGAACAGCATTCTAACCAGAAGAACCCATCGCATCTACCATCACCGCAACATCCATCACTTGATTTTTGGCATCTTTTATCCCAAAGGCTTCCCAGCTGGAGAACACCTGCATGCCCATGAAAGCAGTGCCTTATATTTCCTTTGCTGAGGAAAAATACATTCTCACTTCACTTTTAAAACTTGTCTTTTAAAGCCGTCTTCACAGGGATTGGTGCAGTGCACTGCCACATTCTGGTGCCAGTGTTAAATTTTTAAAAGGACACAGTTCTGCATCCACTCACACTTCCCAGAATTCCTGTCCTTCCTCTATCATCTGTTAGAAAAGTGGGAAGCCAGGTGCTTATAGTGTATGAAGCAGGTGAACAAGCGTGGCTTTTGAGGGATCTGGTAGACTACAGCCTGCTGTCAGTGGATTTGCTCCACACCTGCTTCCAAATTTAATTTATGTTGTTCTAGATGTCCTACAGATCATAGAATCATAGAATGGTTAGGGTTGGAAGGGACCTCAAGGATCATCGAGTTCCAACCCCCCTGCCATGGGCAGGGACACCTCCCACTAGAGCAGGTTACTCAAGGCCCCATCCAGCCTGGCCTTGAACACTTCCAGGGATGGGGCATCTACAACTTCCCTGGGCAACCTGTTCCAGTGTCAAGGGCCAAAGCAAGGTACAACAGTGATAAGGGCCAAAGCAAGGTACAACTCCCTGTTTCACAGGTTCTTAAGGTCATGGAGTGCTCTGAGAACATCATCCGCCCTTCTCCAGCTCCAGTGGGCACCAAAAGCCTCATATGTTACTCAGTGAAGCTGTGTGCAACTTCATTTCTTATGCTACAGGTTTCTGAGCTCAAAAATCAGAAGCCTATAGATTTTTTTTTAAGTTTCATTCCTGCATCACAAAGCCTACCCAATCCCACCAGAAGATGTCCAAAGAAAAACATTGCAGGGGTTAGGGGCAGGGAGGAGCAGAGATATTTAAAGAAATCCTCCCCGAGAATAGAATACACCCTTGTAAGAAATCAGGAAGGAATTGAGTTCAGCCTCTCATATATGAAGATCTGAGAAAAAGGACAGAAGTCTTGTAGCCAGCTTCAGGTTCCTCCCAAGCCCTCTCCCCAAAGCAAGCAGCTTGCAGAACTAGAAACCATTCACTCTGTATTGGAAATAAATAATCTTCTGATGGAAAGGGGCTGGGAGGGTTGGCAAGCTTTACATAGAAGTACCAAGCAAGTTGTATGCATGTACTGAAATGCAAAGGCTATATGGCATTAGAAGGGCATTGATGGTGTTGATTATAGCTGTTAATGAGGTAACGGAAAAATACGAGAAGCAAAGGTCACAAGCTTTAAATTTTTTAACATGTTTGAATATCAATCAACTTGAGAAAATCTTTGCAGTGAGCAAAGAAATTCTCAGTACAGAAGAGATGTTTCTAAAAGTTGACTACCCAGCAGAGCAGGATGGTCGTCTTATAGCAAGGTGGGTAATTTCAAAACCTGCCCAGTTTCAATAGGAGTTGTAGCATCCTTGACAGATCTGCTAACATCCACCGAGAAAAGCACATGAGAAAAATATTTTCAGAAAGCATAAGGTGTAAGAAGCAATGCATGTTAACTTTTACACATGCCGTGGTTCATGCACCAGTTTGTGTTGGTGTGTAGGACTAAGAACCTCAGATCAGATATGTCTAGGCCCTTGTACCACAGAAGAACAATATCCAAGGAGGCAGAGGTAGACCTCATGGGGCTAGAGCAGCCTGTTGAGATATTCAGCACTTTATGAATTCCATTTTCAGAGAACATAGTAATAATTTATGATCAAATCAGTCATTGTTTTAAAACGTTGAAGGCCTCCTACTCAGATTTCTCAGGGGTATTCCAAGTATTTAAATCCCATTATCATGTAGGGGCTTTCACAGATCAGCACCTCAACATGTAATTCAGGTATTCTTGAAAAAAAAAAAAAAAAAAAAAAAAAAAAATCCCCCTTTCTCCCACTGCCTTCTGTGGGAGTTAGTCATAAAAAAAAAGTAGGACAGGACTAATTATAGAATAAAACCTAGCAGAGGTGGTCTATCTTAAGGAATTTCTTTGTAATAACAATTTTAAGAACAACTATATTTAACTGTATAGCTGAATTCACAGTTTAAAAAATACATCCCTATTATTCAAGACAAACTCTTGCTGTGCAGTATGTCTTGTTCTCTGCAGTGTTAGCAGGCAGCTCATTACCCCCATTTTTGCAGCAGTCTTGAAAACTTATGCCTCAACTTCAGTTACTTTTTTTAAGCAGAGCACAATTCCTGCATGCTTCCCTCAAAAGGCATATTTCTGAAAGCTTTAGTTTTACTACCTCTGAATCTCCGTGTTGGAGATTGTTGTTACCTCTGAGTCTCCTCTTTCTGGACATTTCAAGACTAAAAATAAGAATTCAGCAATGCCTCAACATAGCCGAGAGGAACATTACCTTGTACACAACTGTCCCATTAGGAAGGTTTGGAATGGCATCTCCCCTGTGCAAGAGCCTCACATCAATAAGTAGTTACGTTTGCAGTCTCTGTTAACTCTTTTCCAGGCCCTTTACCCTTCAGCTTCGTCCAACCATTTTAAAAATTAGACCTCACATTTATCCTTAGCCTGTTCTCTGAGATAACAACCATCCTCTAATAGTCCTTAAGAGATAGCTGCTAATGGTACCCATCCTGCTTTGGCTGACTCCTTGACCACACCAGAATAAACTTGCCAATTTGAAGGAACTTGACGTGAAAAACATCCTTATAAAAAACACTGCTTAGAACAGTTATTCAATGGTAGATGGCCCATTGCAATCCCAGTTTGTAATTGCAACTCACACAAGTATGCTCAAGCCAGACTTAACCCTGGTTATCTTCCTCAGTTTCCATGTTCTTACCAAGGTTCATTGGCACCTGCTTCATGGCTCTGAAACTAGGTGACCACGGCCACACATTCCTCCTGATGAACAAACACTACAATATTTAGGTCCCAGATTCTCCAGCAGATATCTCCTGAACCACTGGAAACAGGATCTTCCACGTTAGCTCCGGTGAGAGCTATAGTAAAGTCTGAACACCACAAAACATGAATAGAAGGGGCACTAGTCCACAGGGTTTATATATTCTTCTCTCGTGTCTAGGGAAGAAAGAAATTAATACAACACAGTATATGTGTTTTCAAAAGAACCCCACATTTACTGCATGTCATTATAAGATTTATAAATGGGTATGCTTGTAAAAGTATTTGCCCACATCAGTGAAAATTCAAGGGTGCAGAATCTAAGAAGAGCGACCAAAGCCAGACAAAAGCAATGTGAAATGCCGCGTTGTGACCTCACCACCTGAGGAAGGTGTTAATGCCTCACGGAAGACATCTCTGGAGTTATCCAGTTAGCTCTTAAATTGCAATTATAACTTCACAGCAGCCTGGACCAGATAATTTACAACTTCAATACTTCCAGGATTTAGGCAGAATATTGGTCCAATTCAGCAATTTATTTCTCAATCAGCAATGAATTCAACAAGCACAGGTGACATGGAAGAAAATAAGAAAGTGTAGTCTTTTGAAAAGTGAGTCAATTAAGGAGTTAATTATTTTATTAATTTAAATAGCAAGTTGTGCTCAGCTCTACTGAGTCAGACCAGGAACCCTTTGCAAGCAACTTAAGGAGGGAAAGGTGACCCCCTTTGTACAACTGGTAAAAAGTTGAACGTGCAAAGGCCTCAAGTGACAAATCACCCTCTGGCTATATATAGCCCATACTGCATCAAACACAAATGGGGTTGGAACCCTTCAAGGCTTCTTCCAATAAACCCTGACTATGAGGGCTATTTTCTCCAGCCACAGCTGATTGATGAGCTCTTCAAGGCTCAGAGCTCAGAGAAAGTCAAGTTCCTTCAGATTTAGACAGAAGACCTGGAACGGAGCAGCAGAAGGGGGATGTTACTGAACAAATGACTCTGGAGCATGAACCTGGAATTTCATTATCATCCCCCATGGCCATGTCTATGCTAGTGAACCAGCCAGGATGCAGGTAGGAGCACTGTCTCCTGCTACTGTTTGTTGTCACACTGCCTGACCGCATTTTGGCCCGTGTCAGCCAGACAATACAAGCACATGGTCCATGTTTCTCCTATGGACCATGGATGGTGGGGAAGAGTGGTGACAGATGTGCGTGTAGGCCTACAGACAGAAGCCATGCCAGGACAAGTTGCCCTCAAGATCTCAGTAAAGGACCTGGCCCATTTTATTTACTGATAGACGTGTACCTTATAGAAGCACTGGGAACTGCAGAGACAATCGCTTTGGTTTCCAAGAGATGCCAAGTACTATAAAAATTATACATTTCCTTGGTCTAAAAAAAGCCTAACATTCTTTTTCTTTTTGACACAGATGAGTCAGCTGATAGGAAAGGCAGTTCCCAAATATAGCGCCTTACGCCAGAGGACACAGCAAGAAGAAAATTTGATCAAGCCTCTTCCCTGACACAGATAACAGCAGTGATGAGCCCCATCAGCCAAAAAGCATTGCCCATTGCCAGCCCTTCCTTAAAAGTTCCCTGAAGTATGCCAACAATGAGGAAGAGAAAACACTATTTTCATATGAGGTCAGGTAGTTGGGAAACTTTCTGACATGGTTGAGACTACTTGTGGTACTCGGAACAAGAACAAACAGTGACCAAGTAGCTACCTGTACTGTCACACTCTACCTGATTTTAGGTAGGTCTCTTGCTAAAAGCGTCTTCTCAGGATCATTTTGATCTTTCCCTAACAAAGGCTTCTTGGACAGGCACTCCAGACAACATACTTACTATTATATATGCTGCTTAGCACCATAGAATGATAGAATTGTTTAGGTTGGAAGGGGCCTTTAAAATCATCTAGTCCAACCATCAACCTAATTCTGATAAAAAAACCATCACTAAACCATGTCACTAAGCATTATGTCAACCTGTCTTTTGAACACCTCCAGGGATGGTGCCTCAACCACTTCCCTGGGCAGCCCATTCCAAGGCTTAATAACCCTTCCAGTGTAAAAATTTTCCTTAATAACCAATCCAAAACTCCCCTGGTGCAACTGGAGGCTATTTCCCCTTGTCCTATCACCTGTGACTTGGGACCTGTAACCTCACCTCTCTACACCCTCCTTTCAGGTAGTTGTAGAGAGCAAGAAGGTCTCCCCTCAGCCTCCTTTTCTCCAGGCTGAACAACCCCAGCTCCCTCAGCTCCTCTTCATGAGACTTACTCTCCAGACCCCTCACCAGCTCCGTTACCCTTCTCTGGACCCGCTCCAGCACTTCAATGTCTTTCTTTTGTGGTAAGGGGCCCAAAACTGGACACAGTAATCGAAGTGGGACCTCAGCAGTGCCAAGTACAGGGGGACGATCACCTCCCGAGTCCTACTCACCACACTGTTCCTGATACAGGCCAGGATGCTGTTGGCCTTCTTGGCCACCTGGGCACACTGCTGGCTTGTGTTCAGCCAACAGTCAACCAACATTCCCAGGTCCTTTTCCTCCGGGCAGCTCTCCAGCCACTCTGCCCCAGGCCTGTAGCGCTGCAGGGGGTTGGTGTGACCCAAGTGCAGGACCTAGCACTTGGCCTTGTTGAATCTCAACCCATTGGCCTCGGCCCATCCATCCAGCCTGTCCAGATCCCTCTGTAAAGCCTTTCTACCCTCAAGCATATCAACACTCCCACCTAACTTGGTGTCGTCTATACCCTTACTGAGGGTAGACTTGATCCCCTCGTCCAGATCATTGATAAAGATGTTAAAGAGAACAGGCCCCAGTACCGAGCCCTGGGGCACACCACTCGTGCCTGGCCACCAACTGGATTTAACTTCATTCACCACCACTCTCTGGGCTCAGCCCTCCTGGCATCAACACTGTGTGCTCAAAGTTTTGTTAAAATACAGGTTTGTTCTAACTGTTGGCTCTATTTCAGTGTTGTGAGATACAGCAATCCCATAGCAGTCCAACAGCCAGTCCCTGGCTCGCCACATTTTTCTGAAGCAATACTCAAAAAATCCAGTCACCTTGAAACATCTCTGCAATGGTTTAAATTTCAGAGAATTTCTGGCTTTATGGCAACAGGTCCCAGAACATGAAATTCATCACAGTTTCACCAACCTCAAGCAGAGCTATATCAATCTACTTAACATAGGGATATGATGCAAATTAGTACTTTTGGACTCTTCCCTGATGAAATATCCATGAAGAAAATATGATGCATGTAAGAGTTTGTTACATAGATTCTGGGATCAAATTTTCTTTTTCTTTCATTTGCCCAGAACTCATATCATACAGAGTTTTTGAGACATCATTATCTTTGTAGCTTGCTTGGTATTCATACATATTTCTCATTAAAACCACAAAGATTAAGTTACCTTCACTAATATTTGAGAGCAATTTTTGTATAAGGAGTTATACAATGTAGGCAGTTTCCTATTTAGCAAGGTGTCTGCATATGCAACCACCAGACCCTAAAACATATATTGTAGAACTGCTTTTTGAACGTAGATTCCAGGTAAGTTGTGTAAATCATAGTGTAAAATGAACCTAATTTTTAAATGCAGCCCAAATACTTTGTAAGCTGCTGTGTCTCTCCCTGGAATAGAGGAACATGTTTAAATAGAGGTGTGGTTCACCAAAATTTCCTGTAACACTCAATGTCAGTACTAAGCAGAAAAGTAGATGTTAGGAACAGAATTTAATAAGCCTACATAATGTTGAACATAAATCATGCCATCTACAATAACCATCTACCTCAAATAACCTTGATGAAGCTGTCAGCCATATTCCACTCCTTAACTCATTGCCTGGTCTAAGAACATAAAAATCCTGAGATGTTTCCATGAATTTCAAGGGGATTTGAACCTTTAGTTTTGGTCATTGTTTCTCATGCCTTCAGGATAAGTTTATATCTTTCCATAAAGCTGCACAGCTTTAATATGTAATGGACATCACTATAGTACACAAAGGCAAATAACCAGATTTAGCAAATTATAACCAAATTTAACAAATTTTAGCAAATTATAGGTGGATACAGGCCTCCAAATCCACGGGTATCAGATCACTTAGCCCTATTTCTATCACTGCCTCTCTACTTGTTTCCAATCTTACCTCACACAAAATATACCTGACACTGAGCATATTTATATGCCAAATGGTCGTGCTGCAGAAGGATGCAATGGATTTTTGAAGGATGTGTGCTAAGATACCCAGAAGGCTAAGAAATAAGGCCTCATCTTTTTCCAGTTTGCACTCCCAAGCCACTGAGTATGTTATCTGTAGCTGTTTGCAGAGCTAGTTGTCTACTGTGAGGTATGAACATATTTTTGGCAAGACATATTCCTTCTTGAGAAGTACATTAATTACTTCAGTGCCACCCAAGGTTCGAGATGTTCTCAGATGAAAGAACAGTGGGTGTGAGAACCCACTACCTCAAAAATGCGCCCCTAGAAATGAAGCAACCAAAACAGTCATCAGACCAAAAGCCAAAAACAAGGGATTCCTTTTCCCCCCCCAGTTACAGAGTACAGCACCCAGTATCTCTCACAAAATGCATTTAAAGCCTGTTAAGTAAAAGATACAAACCAACAGGTAACATGTTCCAGAGACAGAAGACACCAGAAGTCTATAAAATCCAATTTGTCTTGGCATTAATAGATTTCAGTACTGTTTTTTCGTAATTGACTTCATAGTTTCCAAAACAAGGATCACAGAGAAACTTGGAAGAAGTATAATAGAAGAATACCCACACATCACTAAAGCACGACAAAGAGCAAGCTCCTTGTTGGCATTTCTAGATCAGCTTTTTCCTCATCAATAAGAGCACAGCATGAATGTAATTAACATACAAGGGGAATAAGAGTCAAAACAAACTGGATCTCAAGAGAGGAAAACATAGCAGCAGCAGATGGAGGCAGCAGTAAACATTAAAGATGTTGGCAAGATTCAGTTCTCTCCTCTGGCTTTTCTGAAGAAATATTTATTCAGAGTCAAGCATATGTTCATAATGGTCACCTTACAATGCAAGCATTATCTTTTGAGGGGCTCCACTGTCAAGTGCACAAACCCAACACATAACTATGTGAAACTATAGCCAACTCACATAACTAGTGGATGAGCCTCCTTCCATCCAGCACTCTCAGGAACAAAGCTCATTCTTGAAAGTAACTTTACTTTTATTTTGCAACGTGCAATTTAAACCAAGTCTTGAGAAGCTAATTAACAGCCCTTACACACACTGAAGAATAAAGAACAGAAAAAGCTGGTACCATCTGTCTCTCACTCACCACTTTGCAGGGCTACAGGCCTTCTGTTGACTTTACCAGGAAGGAAGCTGAGCTTCTTTCTCATCCCCTGATAACCCAGGCAACACAGCTGAGTGAACCTCATTATAATGAGCTCCTGAAGCTGGGTTTAAATAGGGTAATAGATTAAATACCTATTAGCTGGAAGTCAAAGGGCACAAGAGTGTTAATCATGCATGCAGGAGGCCCTTGGCCACTGTGGCAGCAGGTTTTAATTGGGTTTTCTGTGAAGGCAATTCCTCCTTCTGTTATTTATCATGAAGAAACAAAATAGTCTTATTTTGAAATGCTAATTCTTATCTAGCATAAACTTAATTTAAAAAACAAACAAACAAAAAAAAAAAAAAACCTAAAACAAACAAACAAAATAACCCAACACTGCAACCACCAAAACCCTACTCTGGGTAACACTGAAGATCTGAAGAAGCCACCTAACGTCTCTGACAAAGAAAGTCTGGAGAACCTCCTCACACCACTATCTCTGTGCAGTAATTCTAAATGCTTTATGGTAGCCTGCCTCAGTACAGTAGGTACTAGAGGCATTTGAAAATGTTCCTGGACTAAGACTTGAAAGAATCTGAGACTGAAGGAGTGCTGCAAGGCTATTATTCCACATAACTGCATTGAAAATGAAGCCTGTTGTTCCTTGTGAACTGAGGCATCTTCCAAAAAGACTACCAATCTTGATTAAGAAATAGAATAGAGAAGAATCTAGCAAACTTCTACTCAAATTGTTAAAACAATTAGTTAGCCTTACAGTTAGAATAATGTTCCTCATTTCCAGCCTGCATTAGCACTGCATTAGTTTTGAACTCCTTTATCACAATACCTTATTTTCTCTTAGATTACAATCATTAACTACCAGAAATTGCCTCTATTACAGTAACCACAGTGTTGATTGCAGCAATGAAAATGCTATAAATCAACTAAAAAGCCTCCCCTATAAAAGCCATTGTCTAGTTCAATGTCATTAAACAGATTATGACCAAGATGCACCTTTACAACAGCAGGATCATTTAACCACTGGAATAAGTAACCAGGGAAGTTATTATCCCCACTGTAGCTGGAGAAATAAAGGGCTAGTTAATTTCGTTGCAAAACACAAATATTTATTTGGGACTGGCACAAGATGAGAGGTTTTGTGTCATTTCAGGAGTATTCCATTTCTTTGTCTCCCCTTTTCTCTCTCTGTCTTGGTCAATTTGTTAAACAAAACCAAACCAATATTTTGAATGGAAGAGTCAAAGGATTAAGTTTCAAAATAGAAATATTTTGACATTTCAAATGTCACTTGTAATATTTCATTTTGAATAGTGCTTTATCAAAATGTTTTTTCAAAATCCTTCTCCTTCCATTTTCTGTTTTCTCCACTGAAGCAAATGAAAAAATATTTCCTTTCCCCAACTCTCCAGAAACTCTTTTTTTTTTCTCCCAGTAAATTTACAATCTGACAAAATAAAATTATATGTTCATTTATGTAATAGGTAAAAATAATTGCAAAAGTTGGAGAACAGAATTATTGCCCCTGGTTATGAGAAATGTTGAATAGCAAAGTATAATGGTATCTTCAGCCTAAAATTCATACCATTGCAAAGAGAATTAGAGCATTTTCTTTGACTGCCAGGTATATCGGTGATGAATGGGAGATGCTAGTTTTTCCACTTCTAGCTGTAGAGCATTCAGATTGGGTTCAAAACCCCTAAAGCTTGCTAACTAAAAAGGCATAGCTGGTAACCTAGTAAAAGTTCCAAACTATGTCAGTACCCACCAAACGATGTCAGTGACATCATGATCATCTTATCACCAAGCAAAAAATGATTGGGACATTATTGAGATACTGGAACAGGTTGCCCAGAGAAGCTGTGGATGGCCCATCCCTGGAGGTGTTCAAGACCAGGCTGGATGGGGCTTCGAGCAACCTGGGCTAGTGGGAGGTGTCCCTGCCCAGGGCAGGGGGTTTGGAACTCCATGATCTTTAAGGTCCCTTCCAACTCTAACCATTCTATGATTTTGATTAATGTACTGTAGAGTGTGAAGTGGTAAAAAAAATTACACATATTAATTTCCTCATATATATAAAAAAGCACTCAAATGTATTATTTAGGTAGCTACATCTCATTGGTTTCAAAGGGCTTAGCTCCCTTCAACAACATACCACTGCCTGAATAAGTACATCCCAAAGGAGATGTGAATCTGGGCCTTAGTCTTTGCTGCACAAAACACCCGGAGCAAGCAGCTGTCCCGAGCAGGGACATAGAATGAAAAAGTGACTGACTTCCCAGTTAAAAATTAATTCTGCAGAGATAGCTGGAATGTGATTCCCTTTCAGAGTGAATTAAGACCACATCCCATTGCAGCAGTTCCCAAAAGCGAGTGAATTCCAAAAGCAGTGAGACTCTGAAGTTCACAAAGGGAGGTTCATTAACAGCTATTAAACACAAAGAGGCAGCTATGACTTCCTCCAGTCCCTAAATCCCTAGACTGAGGACTGTCAGAAGTTAGGAGTTTAGAGAACCAGATGTGATTGATGTGTTTTTATCATCTTTCCACATGCACCTGCAACAGGCCACCATCAGACACAGGTGGCTAGAGGGCCACAGGACTGCCCAGTCCTCTTAACTGATCCCTGACTTCAAAGGAATTAACTCTTTTTTCAACCCTTAGGCAGCTAGCATAGAATAGCCTATAACACCAAGCAAGGAAAGAGCAGGAAGGAGACAGTGAAACAGATTTTGTTAGGGAACACTTGTGCTATTTCCTCATAAAGTCTGCACACAACTGTTATTCTACTCTGTTCAAATAAACAAGTGATTACTATGCTCTCTTTGTAAGCAAAACAGTATTAGTCAAGATAAGTGTAGGGAATTCATCCTTGAGGAGCAACAAAAAGCAATTAAATTTTTGGTGGCAATGCAAAAAACAACTTTAGAAAAGGTCCTCTGCTGAATTCGCTCTACCAAGCGCAGAAAACCACACTCCCAGTGAAATACGGTTATAGAAACCAAAAGGGTTTTAAAACTCTATAAGCACAAGCAGAGGATTTAGATCAATCAATTTGTCCTTGTGACAACTTCACAAAGGCAGCATTTTTTTTAATGTCCCACACGTAAGTCCGAGGACAATATCAAAAGGATGCTATTTGTGCTAGAACCTTGCTGGTTTACAAATCAAAGAGCACACAGTTTATTCTTCTCACTCTCAGGTATCCAGGAGAGTGGAACTGGGCTGCCTGTGACCATTGCTCATTTACTTTTGAACATCATCAATTAATTAAGGTGGACAATGTCACTACAGAAATGCAATTATTTTTTAGTTTGAAAATAACAGATTGTGTTCTGCTCTCTCAAGGGTACCTGCCTGTAATCCCACTGGTCCCATGCTCTCCAAAAGCGTGTCAGGGTCAAAGGTGGAACAGAATTTTTACTGGAGTGGCTAAAAAGAAAATAATATTTCCCTCATGTGTCTGTTCAAATAACTTGGACAGATTTGACACATTTATTTTGTCATAACATCTATAAATCATTTGCCCAACCAGTATGTGCTCTCTTCAGTTTGGGTTTTTTCCTTCTAAATAGAGGTTAAAAGTTCTGGAGAGCCTTGCAGCAACTTAGGTGCTATCTTTGGGTTGCAATTGGATACAGGCTTTCTTGAAAGTAATTACATAGTTGTTTGCAAAAGCTGAGAAGGCATTAATCTATTCCTTCTCACCACTCTCAGAGAAGCAATTGTTTGGAGAGAGACTTTCATTGCTAAAATCCAGCGGTGTTTTCTGAACAAGAAATATAGATTAACAGGCAATCAATGACAGACAATTGGCACTTGATACAGTGGCTAATGACATAACAAATACAGTGCAATTACACTGTTTTAGACAACAAAAACAAATAACCCTTTGAACCAGAAGATGCCTTTGCACAGAGGTTTGTCCAGCATCCTCCAGATGCTGCGGTCCTGCCCGATAGCAGCCACTCACAGACACTGCCAGTATACATGGACAACAACAACATCACAGTGTCGTCCTTCCCATTTTTGGCCCTATAATCAAAATATTCCTTTTAAAACTCCGTTTACACTGATTACACTGTATTTGTGTACTACCTTGACTCTGCTTTGTTGTTAATGTTTGGATTATATATAAAGGTATATGAGAGACCAACCACAGAGTAATTGCATTATAAACTTACAATGGCTGCTTTATAAAAGCCCTCCAGTTTATCAAAAGCTGATAGGAAGCAGTATAATGACTTCTGGGAGAGTGATCAGCCAGACAAAA
The DNA here is from genome assembly GCA_033628505.1 of Tringa tobata. Taxonomy (NCBI): domain Eukaryota; kingdom Metazoa; phylum Chordata; class Aves; order Charadriiformes; family Scolopacidae; genus Tringa; species Tringa tobata. Next base: position 11,698,424 of record JAHREE010000131.1, read on the forward strand.
CGTTAAGACTCCAGGGCATTTTGCGAGCAGTTATTAATGTTACCTCCACGACCCTCAGCATTCACAGCAGAGGTCAAGTTTTCAGACGCTCCCATTTCCACGTGGGCATGGAAACACAGGAGAACTCGGGCCGTGGCAAGTGGAGCACCTTTAGCAACCTCACCTACGGGAACGGAAAGCGCAGGCAGGCGAGAGCTACCAAAGATGTTTTGGTTCACGCATTTTTCCTCAAGGGCACAGGGAGGCAGGAATATAGCTGAGAGAGAAACTCATCTGACACGGCCTAACCCACTCAAGCACAGCGACTCCAGCCACAGCCCAGCACACCTGGAAACTCAGTCCCACCAGGAGTCGAGCAACTCTTGAAAGTCTGCTCTTGACGGGGGTGCTCAGCACTCGAACGTACCTTACGCCACGTCTCCTCTCCAGAAAACTGCATTTCTTAGACTGATTCCGAATCGTTTCCCCCCCACCTGCCCTTGACTTTGAATTACGCGCTCCTGGAGAAACCAAATTTTATAAATTAACCCAAGCTCCTAGGCACTGATCTTCATAGGCACTGTATTTTAAAACAACACAGCCGTCTAGCGGTAGTATTAGCTGCTGCAAATAAAATACTCAACTCCTGCACACATTTGCTGTCCAAGGCTTGACACTTCTAGAAAATGGTGGTTTTGACTTTTTGCCATTTCATTTGGATCTAAAGTAAGGCTTTTTTTGCCTCTAACCCCTACAAACACAGTGTACCTGCAAAGCTCATTTGGAAACAACCAGGCCAAAGAGCAAGCAAGTTTCTTACTGAACTCTGGAAGTTCAGTAAAGTAAGTTTCTTACTGAACACAAACATGCTGAATTGAGGCAGCCTCTGAGCGAAGATGGGTCACTGGGATCCTTGTAATTCCTCCTGCCTATCCCTCTCTGCCCAGCATCCCCTCGCAGGGAAATACTTGCTCCTTCATGCAAACTCCCTGTCGTTGCCACGTCTTCAGTCGCTTGTCCGCCCCCATTTTGTATTAGACAGCTCCCAAATATTCCCCGGTATCGTAATATTCAAATTCATCAGCACAAACAAGAATGAAAAACAGAACTAACAATTCCTTGCCCATATATTTTCAGGGTAAGATAGAAAGAAGCACCTAGATTTATGATTTCAGTTGTCAAAAAAGCATCTTCAGTATTGCTGGCTCAGGGGACAAGGACAAATCTATATACAAAGATGGTGATGGCAGAATATGACAAATTATCACAATTAATCATTTTTGCTAGTTAAAGCATTCTGAAAAGAAGCACTGGGAAATACAGCAGTATTTGAAAAACAAGTATCCAAGCAGAGATTTCTAGACAATATCACCATTCAAATCACCTCTGGTAAAACAGGAATGGAGCAGCTGGCACTAACTCTTTAGGGTCTGAAAAAAGCACCCCTTCCATTCATAAACCACCCCCTGCATCAGAAGTTTTGAAAAATAAAATGCTTTTTACAGTATACCCTCACTGGCTACCTGATTGGAGTCAGTACGCAGAGCAAATGGCAATGGCTTCCTCCCCCAGAACCAGCCTGTCTCGCCAGGTATCTCTCCAAAAGTAGCTGGAAGCGGACACCAACCTCATTTCAGGCAGGAGAAAGGCAAGTAAGAACCCAACATGTTCGCAGAGGTGTTCATGTCTTTTAACCTAGCATTTGAATCTACACTCGTGGCAGCTATGGATTTGCCCTCCAGGTTCTGATATCAGAAAACAGTGTGGATACCAGCCATCCTTAGAGGAGCCATCTCCTCTGAATCTCACACGGGACAGGATAAACAACTGCCACCTCTGCCTTCACAGCCTCCTCTAGTCATTCTGAACTGCCATAGTGGCAGCAAAAAGAGCACCAGAAATGTGCTACAGACCTGAACTGACCTCTGCCTTTTTCCCCCCTTTCCTCCCCAGTATTTCTGCCCACTTTAGAGGCACCACCTGAATGGCAGCAGCACTTCCTGGAGGAGACTGCAAGCCAGAAGCAGGGCAGATGACAGCTATTAGCTCCCACTCCCCGTGGCCCCCTTCAGCCATTTCTGCAATGGAAGGAGCTCTCCCACCTCTCTTCTGCTGCAGTCTGGAAGATGGGTGGGATCACCTTTAGATGCCTGAGCTGCTCCCTGTGGTTCACTGTCAACTGAAGGTTTTCCAGGATGCGGGAGCGCTATGGGCCTTGCTCTCCAGGTGAAGTTGAGCCGGGCACTAGGAAGGAAAGGACAGACAACAGAGTCAATAATGTCACCCCAGCAGAAGTATTCAGGCCACGGCTTCCTGCAACACATGAAACAGAAGAGCCTCTGGAAGCCTGCCATCGCCGTTAAGCATAAAAAGGGACGGACATCTGCAACTCAGTGAACACGAGTCTCATACCAATTGCTGCGCTTTGCTACAAGAGAAATGTGTTTTCCAGGAGCTGTAATTCTTCATATTCAGCACAAGCTCCCAGACACAAACTAAGCTGGCTGATAGAATCGCTTCACCTCTCGGCAAGAGAGAAGCCTGGCAACTCTATAGCAACCAACACCACCACCTACAGAAGAAGTTCTGGACAATACAGGATTTTTTCCTCGGCATGCTCACTACTGTCCATCACAAACCTTTAGCACAGCAGGTAGAAGACAAGGAAAGCACTGGGCTTGGGTTCCCTCTCTCCACAAGGGGAAAAAAAAAAAATCAATCAAGTTAACAATATCTCCAGCTTGAAGCAGGATACTACACTTGCTCTCCATCCCACTCCCAGCTGAAGCCCTCATGATAAAGGCAGTCTATATTTTGTGAAAGTGAAGAACTGAGGAAAAAACTTAAATTTGGAAACTCCTTCATTTAACAGCAGCTCACGTCATGAGTCACACCATGGCCTAAAGGTCCCTGGTTTTCTAAAATGTCTTTGGATTGGCGTTACCGATTTCAAAGCTGAACAGGACATTTACGCTCTTCCGTTTGACGCCTCCCATCCCCAAGCTCAGCTGCACTTCAAGAACAGCTCTGATCTCAGACTGAGTTTTACAGTTTTCCTCATGCACTAAAAGGGCGCTAAAAGCAACTTCTGAGATTATCAACTGAGTTAATCATCAGGGTTGTTAATTTGGAGTTCACAGATCATTTTTAGCATTACTGCAAATGTCCCCATTGCTACGACACTAATTTGTCTTGGTTCACTGAGCGTATCACTTCTGTGTCAGAAAACAAAATTGCACTGGGCTACCACAGGTATTTCATATTCCTTTTATTTATTCCCTTTGTCGGAAGGTAGGTAATCAAAAGAGCCTAATTTTGTGAATAGAGAGAGGACAGCTCATGTAGACGAATTGCTTTTTCTATAGGAGACATCTTCCCAATATGGGATAAAGCAGCATTGAGTCCTAACTGTGATACTACACGTAAATCCAGCGTTATTCTCAGAGGACAATCTTTTAGGACTGATCCTGGTTTTCATTCATTTATCACTTCGCTGTATTTTCCTGTGGTGTTTTGTTTGTTTTTGTTTTTTTTTTCCCAAACAATTGTGGGTTTATGGCCTTGTAAGTTGCCTTGGGCTGGGCACACTGCAGCAGCTCGGCTCAGGTCAGGGGAACCACTTCTGGCATTACTCCTCACTTGAAACGGGAAAGGCATAACATCTTTGGAAGGCCAGGATGAAATCCACTGAAGGAGGATTTCTCCCTCCAAATGTCATCTTTTAAATGCTCCCTTTTTTTAATAGCTATTTTAATGATTCCAAGTTTGCAATCGCCCAAATTTACTGTTGTCGTCAAATGCAGGTTTTTTTCAAAGGAGCCTGGGCATCGCTATGAATGAAACCACCATGGATCTCACCTTCTTCTTCGTGTACTATAGCGATTTAAGCACTTTAAAAAGACCTTGTTTCTCCTTTGGCTAATACTACCCCAATTTTCTTTACTGCGCTTCCTTTGTCTCTGTACACAACGATACCCTATTTTCATGTGTACTTCAGCGTTGACAGAACTCTTTAGCATCCTTGCCCTTCATGTTCTCATTGTTTTTTCAGAGGAACCGCATGTTGCCCCTGCGTGGGATACATTTTAGCATCTCCAGCTCTCGGTGCCTCATTAAGACCCCCTTAGAATTCCCCAAACCTGCTTACCTGAAGTCTTTTCCTGCTGAACAACCAACCCCGTTGCTACCAGGGCAGGCCCAAGCCATTAATTAATGCTTGGCCCTCAGCTTTACTCTGGTCATCTTAAAAGTCCAGCTGGGTCTCCTGCTGACCGCTTTTATTTCCCCAGATCCTAGATCTCAGCACTTTGTAGCTCACATATCACTTTTTTTTTTTTTTTTGTGATGTCTGCCCACTCGAACCAACAAATAACAGATAGAATCATAGAATCACAGAATCGTCTAGGTTGGAAGAGACCCTTGGGATCATCGAGTCCAACCATCTACCCTACTCTACAAAGTCCTCCCCTACACCATATCCCCCAGCACCACATCT